>JALPQI010010697.1:0-41141 GCA_025490895.1 Thaumatotibia leucotreta
CAAAAATGACTCCTCTATTTATACGCCAATTATCTTTTTCTTTTTATACCACGTCGGTGGCAAACAAGCATACGGCCCGCCTGATGGAAAGCAGTCACCGTAGCCTACGGTGTTTAAATATTTAGCATAACGAGATACTCACGTTATTTCAGACACATACGTAATTTTACTAGTCGGGCTCTGGTCGCGATGATGATGATCCTCTTAATGGGTCGAAACATGTCGAACAATTATCGACTTAAATTACGTGAGTAACCGCTTTCGCTAAATATTTAAATATGTTTGGGTCTCACGTTAGTTATAATTCTAAAAATGCGGGAATTCGATTGGTGTGACAGAATAATCGCACGAAACTCCAAAAGTCAGAATATCCCGCACGTCTGCGGCAGACCTTACAGCAGTGGATAATCTCATCAATGCATCAAAGCGTCGGAGCTGTCCGCTCATTATTAACATTTAGCAGACGCGGACTAATATTTATTGGTGAGGATGTTATTGCAGAATTCATTGAAACGTGTGTGATCATAATTTCTGATTCATTTCAGCTTTGTCCCGAGTTCCCGACTTGTGATATTTTCGTTACCTACTCGTTGCAATATTTCCGGTGCTAAGTGACTTTCAACAAGAATAGTCTTCAGTACTGCTTTCATAATTTCTATTGACATTTTTAAAAGCATAAAATGCCGTTTGGTTTCAATATCGCTAATTTAATTAGTTTCTAATAAATGTTTTTTTAATCATTTATAATCTACAGGCGCCATCAGATATATCGGAGTGCCCAGGATGCTCATAAACATCTGCGCAGACCTCTATTGTCATGGCGTTAAAATGCGTGTCCAGATATTTTTGAGAACCTTGACCGCTCCGATGTATCTGATTGGGACTGTATCAATACACAATACAATTTTTAAATGTTTACACATTTCTTCATCATAAGGTAATGTCTAAAAATGTGAGTATTATTTATGAACTCAATTGTAAATAACGCACTTTCCTAGTGACGTTCTCAGCATAGACTGGCGCATAAGTATTCGAATAGGTAGTCAATTTCATAGTAATATTGGGAAAGTTTGGAAATTTACTGTGAACATTTGCCAACTATCTTATTTTGTTACTGATTATGCAACATAATGTTGTTTGCAACCATAAAAAAATATGTAGCATAATGTTGCATGTTTATGCTTCTTGACTATAACTTATTATAGTCTCTCATATTTCTCCATTCTCGTCAAATTCGTTTCCAAACATGAATAATTAGAAATTAAAGTGAGTGTAAAAATATTTTTATAGACCAAATTACATAATGTGTGATTCATAATTTCTGGGGCCTCTCTTTAGGCTAACAATACCTGTATTGATGATTTGGAGCAAATTGCAAATGCATAATTTGTAACAACTGTCGTCACAACAAAGTCAAATGACAGGTATTCAATACAATTTCCCAAGTTGTATTAGATGCCAAATGTCGAAAGTTTGTTGTCGTTTTGACAAGTTCATTCCTAAAACGCGAAATTCAAAGACGCATCGTGGATAACTTATAGGTACAATACCTCCGTCTAACAAGAAATTCCGATACATAATGTTAACTTACATTTTCTAAAATAATTCATCATGTCAGCCAAAAGGCCAGAACATAGGCTACCCTCAAAGATTGCCACAACGACCGGTCCTGTGCCACCCGCATCCAGCGGACTCCTGCGACCTTCACCATCAGTCCACCTTGTGGAGGGCCTACCCACGCTGCGCCTTCCGGTACGTGGCCGCCACTCAAGAACCTTCCCGCCCCTATGGCCAATATGGCCATCGGTTCTACGCGCAATGTGCTCCGCCCACTGCCACTTCAGTTTAGCGATTCAGAGAGCTATTTCGATTACTTTGGTTCTGCTGCGAATGGTCTCATTTTTAATCCGATCTCGCAGAGAGACTCCTAGCATAGCCTTCTCCATTGCCCTTTGGGTGACTTAGAGCCTTCTTATGGGGCCCATTGTAAGCGACCACGTTTCAGTACCGTATGTCATCACTGATTACTGGCAACACACACTGATCAAAAACTTTCGTCTTCAAACACTGCGGAATATTGGACGAAAATATGTGTATGTCTAATATACAATATTATTATGTTCTTAAAGTTGTGCAAGTTTCGGAGAATGACCCTGCTTTGTTGTAGAATACGAATAGAAAGCATTTTAGAATTAAAGTTGTCGTGATGGCTATAGCTGCTAAAATGTTTACTGTATACGCTACATAACAAATAAACTGTTTATTTTTTTTTCCCAAGGAATATAATATTGAAAAAGTTCGAATTAATCGATTAAATTCACGTGCATTTAGTCGCTATGCGCGACATGTTTCGGAACCGATTTCTTCATTATCAATTTATCAAGCACTGAGCCCGCGTTCATACGTCTCGTCTGGTTTAATTATATTTATAGTTATTATGTAAAGTTTAAATGCCTACTGTTTATTACAAAAGGTAAAATAAATAAATATCTTGGGACATCTTACACAAATCGACCTAGTCCCACGGTAAGCTCAGCTAAGGCTTGTGATGTGGGTACCAGGCGACTTTCAAGTTTTTATGACTAAGACAAAAGTTAATAAATCTATTATTGTAAACACGTAGTAAAACAAGCAGTTACTTTAATACTTTTGTAATGTGACCTCTTCTAGTAACGGTACCGTAATCTAAACTACTGTGCATTCACATTAGGAGCACCTACACTGATATGTTAGTTGCAATGACTCACTAAAAACTTGATAACATGAGGAAGGGTTCACAATCGATATGATGATTTTTTTGAACAAAAACCATAGCTAAATGGTAAAAGTTGTGATAATTTTCAAACTACTGTAACTCCGCAACTAAACTTAATTAGAAGAATTAGTCAGTAACACAAAATATTGTCTTCATTCGATCGAAATAGTAAAAGTCGCAAGAGTCCTCTATTTGTATTGTATGTGAGTGGTACCGTACCATTCGTTGTGGAAACATTTGGGGGAGGCCTATGTTCAGCAGTTGACTTCTTTCGGCTGATATGACGATGGTGATGATGATGATTCCGTCGGAGATAAAGAATTCGAAAAGTCTGAATAATGTATGGATGATTAATTAGCAGTTCTTCAGTTAACATAATTCGCAATTTAGGTATGTACTGAGCTTCAAGATTATGAAACTGCAGGGCAGCCTCTAGTGGCAACGTTGACGACCTGCTCTGATCCTGTAAACTTTGATGATACTTGCAAATATACAGGATACAGGATGTAACAAAAACAGTGGTGATCCTTTGAAGGGCATATTCAGTGTCGTATTTTAATTGTTTTCGGCAAGCAAATAGCCTGCAAATAGTCATTCTTTTTCGTAATCGAAAAACGACAGACAAAATTTAAAAACGAAAATTGGCAAACTTCTTCATCTTCATAGCTCTATTTTAACCGTGTGATTATTAGATTACTAAAAAAAATAATAAGGAAATAGAGGCATCCCTGATTCAGAAGAAAAGACTCGGAAATGAAAATGCCCTCTTTATCTTATCCACCCATGGTAGTTTACGGGCACTTACGGTAATGACCGATTTCATTAAACGGGCTATCGGACAAGTCTCTATGGCTCGATAACGATACAAATGGTATTGTTGGACAACGGGACAGTGACAAAGTTACACAATAAGACGTAGAAATAATTATACTTGTGAAAATTTGTACTTGTAACCACGCAATATGACTAGTTTATCTGGCTTTAAATGGTAGGATGCTGTAATTTCAGCAAAACCTACTCAATTACTTACGAACTAAGTTATCAATCGTTTTGTTTCATTATTTCTATCTCCAACAAAAGTAATGGTAACATAATCATACAACTATCCTTTTAACCGCCGTAGACTGATATATCAGACAATCAATATCCAGCTCACCTCGCCAGAGTCTGATAAATAAGACAAAGGTCTTTTGGTTTTTATGATGTAAACATTGGGCCCATTCCAATGTAAGCTCTGATCTGCGTGGTGTAATTTTGTTTGGGTGGCGACACGAAAAATCCACGGCTGTTAAAAGATTAATCATAAGTGTCAGTGCGATAGCGTTAAGTACCACCAGCCAGACGTTCAACTGCAAGGACTAGAGGCGCTGATCACACAAAGGAGGGAGGGACGGAGAGCTTTGACGAAATTGTTCAAATGCACGTACCAGCACGGTTAGCTCGGTTGGTCAGAGGCGTAAAGACGCGATGTGGTTTAACGTCCTCCGTCTGGACTTATCCCGTCCGAGATTAGAAATTAGAACAGCCGAGCCGAACAACCTACCACAAATAACTGATTTAGGACTGATTTTTCAATCCCCAGTTAACAGTAACTGTCAAATAAATGTTAGCCCTGTCCTTTTTTGACTAATGATTTTAGAAAAGGATAGTGATAATTTTAACTAACGGATAGGTTTATTTGGGGATTGAAAAATCAGCCCTAAGTAACATACAAATATAGACATTGAATTAGGAAGAAAACAAATTATTTTTATTATAAAATAACTGTGGAAGAGCTCATCAAATACAGACAATTTTTCTCACTTTATTATAACTAAATCAAAAATCCAATCCAAAAAAATGGTTCTTAGACCAAACGGCATTCCGCACGTTTCATAAAAGCCTTTAATAGTCATAGAAGCTGATTAAAAAAACTTGTTAATATTCATCTACATAATAATTATAAAAGCACGATGGCCGACTCATAAAAAGTGCAGCAACTTGTTGAAAGGGAAACATGCGCGTCAAATTGCCTAAAAGCTTGCACGTAAATATTTCTCGGCACACTTTTATGCAAAATTTAATGTACATTTTCAGCTACACTGGCACTACTTTTCATATATTCCGAGAGCCTGTTGAGTTGAAATAAATATTATTACCTAAGAAAAGGTATAATAATCGTCGTTGAGTAAGTTTTATAACGTGGTCGCTTAGGTTGGGCCTCACAAGTAGGCTCAAAGTCACCCAAAGGGCGATGGAAAGAGCTGTGCTGGGAGTCTCTTTTGTGGAGATTTGTAATAGAATTGAGACCATCCGCAGCAGAACCAAAGTATTCGATATAGCTCTTCAAATCGCTAAACTGAAGTGGCCGTGGGCGAGCGTGCAATGTAGGTAGAACCGTTGGCCGATGGGGCGGAAAGAGTTGCGGCCGCGTACTAAAAGGCGCAGCGTGGGTAGGCCCCCTACAAGGTGGACTGATGACCTAGTGAAGGTCGGAGGAGTCCACTGGATGCAGGTGGCCAGGACCGGTCATTGTGGCAATCTTTGGGTAAAGCCTATGTTCCGCAGTGAACGTCTTTCGGCTGATATGAAGATGAAGTCTTATTAGATAATTTGGGTGAATAAATAAATATAAGAACATTATTTTTTTTATAACATCAACATGTAAAGTCCAGTAGTCAATAATTTTAGCCTTTAATCACAGTAATAGTCATATTTTTTGCAGGAGAGTGTTAAAAATATAAAGCCACTCTCGGCCCACGGATCCATTAAAATCGGCTCCATACACCGTGCATGTAAATGAGCATTTCAATACACCACCTGTATCGAATAACCATTCCAACGTAGCAGCGGACAATAAACGGGTAATTAATATAATGTTATTCATTTTGTATATTTATTTACAAGCTTATGCTACAAATGCGGGCTTCTGAATTTAAATGTTCAATCAAAATATGAATTGGTATGGAAATGTAGGATAATGCTTTTGTGATATTTTGATGAATAATCTAATAAACAGCAACAGAAATTAATTATACGGATGACATTATTTATATAGATGTCAAAAAAATGTGCGTTTCCGTTGTCAGGTTTTGAGATGCATAACATCTAGGTGATGTAGGTATAGTTCTCTTTCAAAGATCTGCACAATATTGGGTCTTCTGAATCTTGCGTTTCTCGGTAATCATCAAAGAACCTTTTTGCCACAGCGACCTCGGGTGAAGCCTCTCACTGCTACTAAAATCTCACTTCACTACTAAATTTGTTAGTTATGTTTAGCAAATATTATTACGTATTATATACACCCACTCAAATGTGTCAGCAAGTAACAGATTACCTTGTAAAATGATCTAAGACCAATTCCGAGAATATCTCAGACAAAATCAACGTAAGGTGCATTCATCCTTACTTGTCTTATCATGTAAACAAACACTTTTTGAAAACATTATCACAATTTTCTCTGCAATTACACATTAATCATCACGTCAAATGTTGTTGCATACTTAATTAAACTCGCAAAGTATTATAATCACTCAGAATAGCACTGAAAAATATCATTTCTGTAAAGATTTTCGTCAATAAATGCTGTTACGGTCGGATAACTTTAAAAACATCTGACATTGATGTGACATTGCGATGTCTAGATTGTCTATGTACCATAATGTTGGCATGTCAATATATCGATATTAATACTTAAAGTACAACTCGAGGAAAATGCAATTAAAATAAATTGCAGTAATTTACCAAAATTCATTAGGGTTTCGTAGCAAAAATGGCAACAACGGAACCCATACTTATAGTTTCGCTATGTACGTCTTTCCGCAGCATACTTAGCTCAGTGGCCGTTAATACTATAAATCTGAAATTTGGTACAGGTATACATATTGATCATGCCAACAAAGTGATACAATAAAAAGTAAAAAAAAAAATTTTTCGGGTACCTCCCCCCCAATTGGTGATGTGGGGTGATTTTTTTATTTGCTGTATACGTATAGTGTGGAGTATCATTGAATAGGTCTCTTAAAAAGAAAAAGGGGCTTTTAAGAAAGTTTTTTTCTAAAGTCAATATTTTCGGAGATAATCGCTCCAGATGAAAAAAAAATTGTCCCCCCCTCTAACTTTTGATCCAAAGGTCCAAAAAAAATCATGAATAGTGGGCTGGCATAAAACTATTTCGAACATAATCGGCCCGGCCGTTTTTGAATAACTACGAAACCCTACACTGAGCATGGCCCGACATGCTCTTGGCCGGTTTTTGTAATTGATTTCAATATTTATTTTATTCAAAGACTGGCAGTGCTTAGTAGTCTATTGAATATTGAATAAAATCTTCACGTCAAACGTCATTCGTTTCGCTACTTCGCTTCACGTTGTTCGTTACGGGTGCACTTCATGTGATTTTTCTCATGACTAGTGGCGCCTTCGTTAGAGCGACAGAGAAAAATCCTCGAAATTTAACCATAGTTTTTGATATAATCTTATACGAATTAATTCTCTTCCTGACAGACAATGTAAAATCGATAATCCTCTATTTACGTACCTAAGCAGTGAAATTATCGCTGACATTTCATTATATCGACATTTCTAATCACTAGTGATTGTCTTTTGATCATCGTTGACGTTTTGTTCGTTTTACTTGGTCTGTGGTTTGTTTACATGATAAGACAAGTAAGGATGAATACACTGTAACTAACAGACATATTGGATGTCTTTGAAAGGATTTACCCTACTTTAAAGGTCAAAATACGCAGAATCCTAAAACAACACTTGTGTAGATGGAAAACACATCATCATCATCATCAGCCAATGATAGTCCACAGCTGGATGTAGGCCTCTCCTATTAACTATGCGTATAGACGCATTAGGAGGTAAATGCCCATAATCGCCACGCTGGGCAAGCGGATTGGCGATCGCAGTAATGTGTCCACTATGATGACGCTGCTGTCCATCATCAATCTTTTATCAAATAATGGTCAGTGACATTTCAATCCCTTAGTCGACTTTTACGACACCCGCAGGAGGAGTTGGGGTGGTGACAAATGTACATAATATTCTTACTGCCGTCACCACACGGCCAACCGGAACATATGTAAATTGGAAAACATTATCGCAGCGTCTAAGATTTTATTCTACAGACGTAATGTGACCAAATATAAAGACATAGACGTATATTATCTGTGGTCGCTACACGTCCTTAAGTATATTATTCTTAGCGCAGACTTACCTAAGTGTGAAATTGTCGATATGAAGAGGGATAAGGAACAATGAAAGCAGGAGATTTGGAAAAACATTTGAATTCCAGAAGAAAAATCATCAGACGTTAGGTTTGTTATTTCTCCGTATTGAACTGTTATTCTTGGCGAAAGTTCTCGGAGCCGTTTGGAGTAGCCTTAAATAAATGATATTCTAAAGGTACTATTTAAAGGGAATTGGATAAAATACTCTGAAGTGTTTTTCTTTAATGCATGGCATTAAGCAGTGTGTAAAGTAAATGTCTTTGTGATCCATATTAATGAAGTGAAAGATGATGATTATTTTGAAATTATCACAAAGACAATACTTTATTGTATTTTTAACTATTTTTTGATTTAATTTGGATTTGATAAATTGTGGTCCAAAGGTTGACTTCTAAAGATCTTGATTTTTATTAACAATACGAGTATGTTATAAAGATGACATGGATCAAAACACATCACTGAAATACTCGGATATTTTATTGTTCAGGGCAAAATGAGCAAACATATTGGCTGTCGATAAGCAAAATGTTCATATATCTTTAGAGTGCCATAGCGAAAATGGCAAAACTAAAACCTCATAATTTTGTCTAGTCTGCCTGAATGTCACAGGCATTTTTAAGGTTGCATCTAATATAACTCTACTTTAAATGATTTCTATTAAAATTTAAATATTAGATGTCATATTATTATGTTATACCCACACATGGGTGTCAATACCACAGACGTTGGTAAACTTCGGTATTTCTTCTTTGGTATATGACATTTAAATTTATATGTATAGTGGACATAGTAGTATTACTACTTAAATAATCATCATCATGAACAGCCTATGATAGATAGTCCACTGCTGGACGTAGGCCTCTCTTATTAACTATGCGTATAGACGCATTAGGCGGTAAATGTCCATAATAAAAAAATATAAAACAATATGAGTTGCTCAACAAAATATGATTCCTACAATTCGGTTTTTGAAATTATTAACAGCTTCATAATAACACCGGTGCCAAAACTGATAGAACAACGAACTAGTGAGATACAGAATTAGATTTCCCGCTGTGACTTCTAATTACTCTGTCAATTTTGTTGTAACGCGGAGACGATGCAGGCCGTTCGTATAAATAGAAATACGCTACTTGTTTTACATTGGAGGGTATGCACCTTGCTGCTAAAAGTAGGTATTCTATTTTATGTAGCAGTTGCATAATGAGAGTCGTTGAAATTCTATGATTTAGGTTTTTAGGGATTTTAAGGATATCTTTTAGGCCTACCAGAAACTTACAGGCCCAAAATTTTGAGCATCTGTATCTGTTACTCCAAAGGAGGCTGTATTGGATTTTCAGAGACACCCGAAATTTACGTTTTATAAGATAGACCTTCACGAAAATTAATAAGGTAAGTAACTAAAGGTGCTTAAAAATTAGAAACAAAAATAACTTAATGAACTCTGTAAACAGATATAAATAAACAGCACTAATACTTAGACTAATACTTCAGTATCACAATTTTAACGACTTTCATTATGATTCAGCTGCATAAAATACTATTTTGCAGCTAGGTGCATTGCTAGTCAGGAATCGAAAATTCAAAATTCAAGAATTCGTTATTATTTAAAATTTCAAATCTCAAAAAGATAAAATAAAATAACGTAGAGGCCTTAATACCTACTAATAATCTTATAGCCAATCCTAAAAGTAGGACAAAGTACTAATAGTATTATGTAACTAAGATACTAAATCCCTTTGTCTAATTATAGACATTTCATTGAATCCACGGATTCTGTTGGCTACACGATTGGAATCAGGACTTTTTTTCCTCAGCACAAATTGATAATTAATTGCCAAAATCCCGGCATTGCCTGATCCCGTCAGCGGTGACGCAAATACCGACAGAGGAATTCCTAATGAGTCCAACATCGGATCTTACGACAATATGCTCTAATTCTGTCCGTTTGTCAGGGGATTCCGGGATTTTGTATTACCACGAATCTCTATTGTGGATGTTAGCTTTGTAATATTAGGTCACCTATGATGGGGTTTTGTATAGAGGATTTTGAGGAAAGTCTAATTTCCGTACAATGAATTTTGTGTATTTATTTATTGATGTTAAAATCAAAAAACTAAAATTTTGCCAACAATATTTAACACTTTTAATGCGTACTTCGTTTCTTTTTATCTCTCTTTCATCTAACTAAGTAAGTTAAGTACCATAAAATATTCTATATTCGAATCATAAATAAAGATCCGAAAGCATATGGCAAGAGTGATTGAGTTGTTGAGTTGAGTATTTTTTTTGTAACATATGTATTTTAATATGATTTCTACTCAGAATTGTGCGCTCTTTACATACATTTTTCGAACTTTGTATGAAAAACTTGTTTGAAATTTATGAAAAAATGGTAACAGAATGGGAAAAATAACCTTGGGACAAAAATGTTCTCCTATCAAGAACGAATTCTGAGTGAAAATCATTAAAATGTTCCAATTCCAAAAAAGTGGGGGAGGGGGGAAAAATTGGACAAAAAATGGCCGAAATAAATAAAATAAATTTTTCTCTGTCATTCCAACGAAGGCGTCATGAGAGTAAGGGAGAGATGTCCTCGAAAATTGTGGATTTCGAGGTAGGGCAGATGCCTTCCACGATATTTCTCTCTTGGTAAGGGTTGTTGGGTAGTAAATAGGAAAAACCGGTTTATACGAGTAGGATCACTGTCTTGCCGGAGTCTTTTTGTTGTTAATTCCTTTTGTAATGTCTTTATTCGGGATGGGCTTACGTCCCTAACGGCTGTAATGATGTTCATTGATACATTGATTCTAGAAAGAATAATCATTATCATCTAAACATGGTATATTCAAGAAATACAACGTCAAGAAAGTTTTTTCATCACACTTGCTGTCTAAGCACGCCATTGCTTGTGGGAGTAATAGAAAAGTGAAATTCCCTAGAGAGTAATAGAAATGTCAGTACATCATATAATAATATTATGTTTTAAAACTTATTTTTTGTCGGCAAGTGTGATGAAAAACATTGTATGTATCACGGTCGATAAGCGGAATACTAAGTCGAGTCATAAATAAAAGCTTTTAACACTCTCGTTAGTAATTCGGTACTTACCTCGCTTGATGCACAACGTACTATTAATACATGTAAAAAGTACTTACTGCAACTATGGTCCACAAATTCAACTCCTAAATAATCTGTGCCAACCTTCTTTTTGGCTTTGTCCAAGTTTTTAACTATTAATGACGAGTTTTTGCCTATGAATAGCGCGATTAATATAACAAACACACCTAATGGAAGATATTAACTTTTGGACCATTGTTGAGATCATTTTTTTTTATAAATATCTTGGGATGGGACATCTTACACAAATCAACCTAGTCCCACGGTAAGCTCAATTAAGGCTTGTGATGTGAGTACCAGGCGACGCCGGGATTCGAACCCGGAACCTCCAGCTTCGTAGGCAGGGTCACTACCAACTAGGCTACGGAGGCTGACGAATTTGGACTATAGTTAGGTGGTAGTTTGATTTAAAACAGTACATACGCTTTTAATACTTTTCAGTTACGAAAAATGTTTAGTAATTCAATGATAAAATAATTTACTTGATACGTATACTGTAACTATAAAAATATCTAAATCCAGAGGCATGCATGCCTAATTCGCAAAATTCCGCATTATAATCCCCAAAAGTTATCAAACTTCCCCACAATCTAATTTAGAAACAAAACACGCTATCATTACCAGAGCTCCAAACTTGCATTACCGAACTAACCCCAACAATGCAATTTAACCTGATTGCATATCATACATTTATTATTAACCCTGCGATATCCGCTGCAAGATTAAACGGTGACTAGGAGATTAAATCCAGGATTTTATTCCCATATCCCTGTACATTTTCGCCCCTAGTTGAGGCGAGCTCGAGTATTCATTGCGGGTAGCCACTAGGCTGGTTAGGGTTGGCAGAACGAGAAAATAATTTCATTTCATTTTTAACTAGAAACGCTACATTACGCTATATTTAAGTATTTAATCTTTATCGCAAATATAAAATATAGTCAAAATCTAGTAAAAGTCAAGTCAAATGGTTTTTAGTATAGCATGTTTTATTTGTGTGATTGATTATTGACATGCGTTTTTTACATTATTAAAATTGGGATAGCAATAAACTCTTTTGAACGGTCTATGTAATACATAAAATTAAAACTACTCCCAGTTCTAACCCTACACCACCGACCGGAGAAGAACCGGTAAGAAACTTGGCCGGACTTGTTTTTTCATTAATTTTTTAAAACAGTACAAAGGACGGACTGAATGCCAGAGGAATTTCCGTATTGCATTGCAGAGGGCATTTTACTAAGCAAATCGTTGCCTGTAAAAACTAAAAACGTTAATTAAAAAAACTGGAAATTTCCTAATCGTAATGATGTGAGTCAAGCCATCCTGAAGAACGGAATAAAAGAGGCTTAGGAGGAAGAGAACATTAGTTTTAAAATGAAGCTTATAAGTTTGGAACGGAAGGCAATGTTGTATAGATTGATGATATCCTGGCTGCTCCAATTATACTTTTAAGAAGTTACAGCGATAGTCATTCGACTTTTCGAAACTAAAACTTAAGTTTTAGCCATGCTTACTACTCCGGATAGTTTTTCACAAATAGGTACAAAATATATACTAAATCGGATTGGACATAATAATATCTGGATAGCTCACTCTCTGTCTATCACATAACATCACACCACATCATCACCAGCCTATTACAGTCCACTGCTGGACGTAGGCCTCTCTTATTACTTATAGGTAGGTACATATGGACGCATTATGAGGAAATGCCCATAATCGCCACGCTGGGCAATCACGTCACGATCTGTCGTAGTTACGTCACGATCTGTCACACGTCTGATCGTAGTAATGTGTCCATTATGATGACGCTGCTGCCGTCATCGTCAATAAAGCGTTAGGTGTATAACCTTACTAAATAAACATTTCAATAAGCCAGACTCACGACTCGCGTCCAAAATTTTCCAGTCGACAACCCTAGCGACTGCAAACCAAGATTTATATGGAGGTCGTGGTTATTTATACCATGCTGCCTTATTTTTATTCCGCGTGTGATATTTTTAATGAGGTAACTCAATGGCGCTGCACCTTTTATTAACTTTTAAAAGCATTGGGCCCAAACTGCCGGAATTCCGCACTCGATGTATTTACGGGACTTTGGGGAAAAATAAAATAGTGCTCGTTTTAGACAATAAACTTTTACAGTTGGTCTAGGCTAGTATACAGTTGTAGAATGCATTAAAAAGTCGACATATTATAGGGTATATATATGTACATGTATCAACAATAATTTGAAAGTCAATATTTTTAGTTGTTTAGGAAAAAGTAAGAAAAAACATAGACGCCGGAAATAGTCCAAGAAAGCAACTTCAACCACAATCATTCTTATACTATCCGAGTTATTGTTAATAGTACTTTGTGCATCAAGGGAGATAAGTACGGAATTACTAGTGTTCCGCTTACCGACCGTGATGCATACAATGTTGTTTTTCATTACACTTGCCAACAAAAAAATTAGTCTTAAGACATAATATTATTAAATGACGTACTGACATTGCTATTACTCCCTAGAGAATTTCACTTTTCTATTACTCCCGCTACGCACGCAAGCAATGGCGCGCTAAGACAGCAAGTGTGATTAAAAAATTTCGAAAGTTGTTATAGTCACAGCAAATAATATAATTAGACTAACACCCTTATCCATAAACGTCTGCTAACTTAGCAAGCCACTAAGTATTCTTGTCCCATTTTGTCTTATCAATATGTACATAAGAGCGAAAGCGACAACCAATACTTAGCGGCTTGTTAAGTTACAAGATGTATATGAATAAGGAGGGTACTTATACAACTAAGTAAGTATTGAATAGGTAAGCAAAATAAAACAATATTTAAGGGAAACTTTGAGCCCCTTTCCAATGCCAACATTGTTTTTTAATATTTAATAAGATTTGCTGAAAATATATCAATCCAAACGACTTGCAATGCACCCTCCTTTTGTTTCGCTGAAATATTCTGTATGATTGTTTTTATAAAAAAAAAAATGTATTTCTCAGACATGCAATGAAATATTGTCTTTACGTTCCTTAAAATAGACACGGAAGTATCGCTTTTAGGGCGCAGTAACTTACTGGGATGGAAATGGAATTTCATAACACTTTTCAGGCCTAGGCCTGCAATGTAACTTTTTTTTTAATTTCGACAACATTGTCATTTTTTTATTTCTTTGTATGTTTGAGAAAAGGTCTATACGTGCCTCAGCGTGAAAACGGGTTCCCGGCCTCGTTACCTATCCGGCCTCGCTCGAACGCTCGCTCGGCAGTATAATTATACCAACTTGGCCGGAAATCCTCATTTTCCAGGCCTCTGATGTAATGTACTATTACTGGCTGGTTACAGACGCTGCCAGGAAGTTGCTAATATGTTGGAATGTATATACTCTGTCTAACAATAGCTATCAGTAGAAAAAGGCGGCAAATAAGTAAAAATTAGGCGCGAATGTTTAACTTCCACAGAACATTTTTGCAAGCGGTTATTGACATATTATTTACAATTTTTTTTTTGTACTGGCTTATAATTTTATATTTTTTCTTGTATTCTGAGAATTTACAGATTCAAAATTAGTGTAGGTAGGTGCTTACTTTTTATCATATTAACATTGCTACCAACTCCCTATCAAAAGTAAGAAACTATGATAAAATATTTGCAAGAGGAGAATGTTCACGGACCATTTACTTTTATTTCATAAACATAATGATTTTTTCTGTCCAAATCCATTGCCAAAATTATACCTTCCGTATGACTCATAGTCATAGCTTTACACCCTTAGGCACTAAGTAAGTATAAATAACTCTATCGTTGACATTCCCAATTAGACCTCGTCCACAATCGCCTGAGAACCTGTTATAAAGCCCTTTTTTCTTATATTTATGGCCTTAGATTAATACGTTAGGTCGAGTTATCTCCCGGTGCCGTAACTAGGGAATTATGGGTCATTTTGTCCTAAGTTCGAGCCCACCTACGGATATAATGAATCAAAACACCGGCCACCCGCGTAACGTAAATAGAGGAGTTCTGAATTTGTTTTTAATCCTTTAGGTTGTTTAACATGATTACGTAATATACTTGCTATTGTTTCCAATCTGACGATTGAAGTCACGGGCCTTTATAAAGATCCAAATTTCTGTCATTAATGACTTACAGATCCAGGTCCCGGATGCTTCAATGACATATTCACAGATAGGCTTGGTAAATATATCAAAGTTGCGACGATGATATTTTTATATTTTAAAGACAAACGGGTCTTAATCGCGTAAACTTACGTTTAATTATATCCTGACGTTTCGGGCATGACGTTACACCCGTGGTCGCAGGCAGACTGGCGACTGGCCCGTTTGTCTTTAAAATATGAGTGATAATCGTGAAAGTTTAAATCAATATATTGCGACGATGACCTTAGGCATTGGCCTGCTTAATTAGTTTTAAATTTGCTAATTTTCTTGTTACTTTTTTACATACCTATTTTATTGAGCAGTTTTTTTTGTTATTTTATTTCGTTTGTTACTTATTAATGAATGCAAATTTGTTACTACATAAGTAGGTATATTATTTTACCGTGTAAGCGCATTGGATGTAACTGTAAGCTTATATGGTCTTCAGGATGATCTTGATATGGAGAGGGAGCGCAGGGCATTGGCGGTACGGTGTAATATGTTGGCGCGTAGGTTCGCACGGTGTAATGGGAGTGTCAAATTAACGCTTTTTAAAGCGTTTTGTCAGTCCTTTTACACCTGCAGCCTATGGGCCAATTATACCAGAAAGACCTTCAATGCCTTGCGTATCCAATATAATAATGGTTTCAGAATGTTGTTGGGTCTGCCACGGTTTTGCAGCGCGTCAGGTATGTTCGCGGAGGCGAGTACCGATTGTCTCGGTGCAATAATTCGAAAAAGAACTGCCTCCCTGATGCGTCGCGTGCGTGACAGCCCCAACAGCCTTCTGCGTCTAGTATCAGAGTCCCCTGCTGGCGCCTTTTTGAGACATTGGGACACGGTACATATGGCGTCCAGAGGTTTAGTTTATAATATAATATAATATAGGTTAGACTAACATAGGTTTAAGGGAATGTTAACTAACACATATGGATCTATTCTGAATTAAAATTTTATTATTATTATTTCCTTTATTTTTCTATTCTCTTAAGTTAGGTTTTTTATACAAATGTCTATAAAAGTAAAATACAATAAAACATACAAAAACAATACAAAACACATAAACACATTATAAAAAACCTAACCTAGGGTGCCGCCGGCAACTATTAATTATTAATTATTATTATTATTATTATTATTTGTATCTCCTCGAGGATCACGGGCTTACAAATCCCGGTTTTTTGATAGGCTTGCGCGGGGATACAGATCCAACACGTAGAGGCCCTTTGGAGAAATTTGCTGTGTTGTACACCTGCTGCAACCCATTCACGAGCACAAATACATATCCGTAAACCGGTCCCAGCAGGCGTATAGAGACTGTTGAGAAGGAATGGAAAAGACTAATGGGCTATGGTGATGGAGGATGGATGGATCAGAAATGGAGCTATAGAAAAGAGGTCCGGACACCTGCCATAACATTGATTTCTCTTTGCTATCGAGGCAGGCGGTGACTTGCCGCCGACTAGATGGGCCCCCGTAAATGCCGTCACAAGAGACAGCCAGGGGCAACACCGGTGTAGGCGGCTCAGGAGTGTAGAGAGGTGTACACCGCTTTCTGCGCAGTGGCTTGACAGCCACTGCACCAACTCGCGACTTACGCAAATTTACACTTCCACCCCTGGAGCATATAGCTCTGACGACTCCTCTCTGGACGGCCAGTTAAGGCAAGCCAGAGCTGAGAGTCCTACGGGTCCCCTTGGGGTTCCACTCCGACCGACGAAGACACGCCGGAGGCGGGGACCCTGACCGACTCTCGGGAGCACTCGGGTCCGTGGGGTCGTTACTCCCCAACAGCTCGCCACAAGCTGCCCTGCGGCCTTATTTATATTATTATTATTTTCTTTCTTTAAAATTCTCAACATTCCAAAAGGAATATTGGTGTAATGATATGCACGGGCCAGAGCCAAGTGCATGTCATATTTATTCATTATGCCGCGTTCGGCATAATTTCAGTTTTATCCCTATAGGGGTAATGTTTGTTAATTTTGTATGATCGGGGGCTGTGAATCACTCTGTAAAAACTTTCTGACTATTCGGCATGTGTTCAAAATGACTGCTTTCTGCATTACTAAATATGAAGAAGGTGAAAGCGATAGGGTGTTTATTGATGTGTGTAGCTGTTGTGGGATGACACCTGTGGTAGACAATACGATGGGTACAATGGTAACGCTCGTCAGTTTCCATAGTCTAGCTATTTCTTCTTTCAGATCGGTATATTTGGCGAATTTTTCGGCTATCGTGTTTTGTACATTGTGGGTGTTGGGAACGGCTATATTATTATTATATGAGTGAATAAATAAATTTAAATTGAAATGGAAACTTAAATTGCTCTAAATAGAAGATAACTTTTACGTATTTCATACGTCGTATGTCGAAATTATTTTGTTCAAAAGCATGGCAAATCTGGTCTCAACAGAGTCGAACTTACTCACATTTTTAAGACGTCGCCTTTATTTTTGGTTCATCGATTTCACCAGAGTTTAAAGGCTGAGCCACACAGAATGTGTATGCAACACGGGCACGTGTGAGTGTGCGTAATGTGCGCATTACAGCGTATATACAATTGTACATGTCATAGTAGATGGTACAGAACCGACGGGTTTGTCTGCCGGACGCTGTCAGATACTAAGGGCCTGCCAGCAATATCGAAAAACGTAAATTTCGAAACAATGAAGTAGGCATTAGCCGTGTGACAGATGTAAACATGTAAACGTAATCATCATCATCATCATATCAGCAGAAAGACGTCCACTGCTGAACATAGGCCTCCCCCAAAGATACCACAGCCACAATGACCGGTCCTGTGCCACCTGCATCCAACGGACTCTTGCGACCTTCACCAGGTCATCAGTCTACCTTATAGGGGACCTGACAACGTAATACGAAATAAATATTATTAATGTTTTTGTTTCATACAGATAGTATTTATTTGCAAATAATGCTATATATTTTCGATTTTCGATGTTTGCGGTCAGATCAGCACATAGCTACGTTATTCCTTGCTCTAATTCCACAAGTTTCCTTACGTCACTCACCCTGAAAACTGTTTGAAGTAAACATCACGTTTGAAACATCCGTATCTCGGGATTAAATGGTCTAAATATTTGATGGGCCAACGAGATCAAATGGCGGTGGAATGGGTACATGAAGGAAGGGGCGTCAGATAGCTCTAAGTTTAACAAGGGTGCTTGTTACTGAATATATTATGCCGCGATCAATAGATAGGAGTTCGCTGGATATCTGGAATATCATATAAGTTTACAATATTGTCTTCAGTTTGAGATACAATTTAAAGGGGGGCCCGTATTTGGCTTCTTGTTTAGTTCGGTCAAAACTTGCTGAGATCCAAGTCGCGATCGAACTCTATTTTATCGCTCTATTCTATCTGATATCTGACACAAAAAAGGTAAGAGATATATTATGATTCTCTTACATGTTAGTTGAGTCAAAACTTGCTGAGATCCAAGTCGCGATCGAACTCTATTTTATCGCATCTATCTGATAACTGACACAAAAAAAGGTAAAAGATATATTATGATTCTGTTACAAGTAGAGGTTCACAATCGGACTACAGATCAATTGATAAAAACACTTATAAAAGACGTATTATAATTATTTTTTCAAGTGTTGCAAGAACCTTAAGGTGCATTCAGACCACACGAGAATTCGCTATTCTAACCCCCTACTCTACGAAATTCAATCGCTACACAAAACGTGATTCGTTGATTTCGTAAAGTGGGGGATAGAATAGCGAATGCTCGTTTAGTCTGAATGCACCTTTACATGTAGACGCTTTCGGTTTAAAATCGGACTACAGATCAATTGATAAAAACACTTAGGAAAGACGTAATATAATTTTTTTTTTTCAAGTATTGCAAGAATCTTATACGTACAAAATATCGATGTTTATAAGAAACACAATTCCTCATAACATTCCATGAAGATGTCTGAAGAAAATTAAAAAAGCAATTCCCAATATTGGAAGTTCCGTATTCCACGTTTAGCTCCAAGCGTTTCGATAGAGTTTTAATAAAATCCCAATGTCTACCCGAACAAAGATATTAATGCAGCTTTAAAAACTTCGAACAGAGAGCAATAGGTTATCAATATTCATAAACAAGACTTGCAAGACGAAGCCAGCAATAAACAAAGACTTCAAACTCTGCAACCGCTTGCAAGAGCTCTTACTTAGTCTACGCCCATAAATTTCAGTTTGCAACTTGCATCGGGAACATTCGATCAATAAGCGATTTCTATGGCCTCTATATTTGCAAGCTAATATGCCACATCAAAACTCCTGAGCCAATATTACTTACGTCACTCTACTCGACGCTGGAGGTCATAAGTTGTTTCTGGGATATTGGTAAAATACACCTTGTTAGAAAGGTGTATGGAGGTATATCGTAGAAAAGGGTTTCGTGATTTATTGACAAAGGAAATAGAGTTGATGTGGTTAATCGCATAGATCACCATTTACAGATTCCTGATTTGGACTTTTTCCTCATTTAATAATAACAATAATTCGTTTAATAATAATCGTATAATTTGTAGGTAACGTCTTGTAATTTACAAGACGATACCTACTTGTAACTTGTGACGAAACTTGTAATTTACAAGACAATTGGCTTAGTAATATAAAACGACATAATTATGTACGTTACTTTTTTGTTTCAAAGAAGTTTTTCGTACATAATTTCACGAAAATATATACCATTGCCAGCAGAATAACTGTACAATATAAATTTTGTAGCCCTCAAGATGACAGGCAGGCAGTTTTTAATCCTAAAGATGCATCAAAAGTTGCGTAAATATGTAAATAATTGACAACTTCTGATGCCTAGTGATATAGTGTCTCAAAAAAACGCGTGTTTTTAGAGTAGGTACGAATTATTTTAGAATGACAGAATCGAGAGAAATTCCTACACTATTACATTTTTATTGACGTTTGTGTTTTCCTAAACTATCATTTGATCTTTCAAACGATTGTTGTGGGTAGAAGGGTCATAACGATCCCTCTAGTTGTTAGTTATCTGTGACTAAGTCACGTGTCTTGGGTTACAGAGTAAAGTTAACTCATGTAGCCGTGAAAGCTTACAAACGAACTGTAGCCCTACCATGATCTGCCGCTACGTGATTAACGCGCGTTTAATTTCTATCCACCCTGCTCGTACTCGTTTATTGGTAAGAGCGAGCCAGAAAGTAAGTTAGTCTGCGTTAATAACGTAATAGCAGCTCATGGTAGGGTTACTGATGTATGATTGGACGATGATACGTCTAACGATTTGGGATAATAATGAGATAGCGTGGGACAACACTTCATCGATAGTCTAACTCCATACATATTCTGTGTCCATACAGTAAATGACTACAGTATGGGGTTCTTCAAAAGAGGAGTGTACAAGTTCTTATTGGGTCGGCAACGCGCATGTGACACCCCTGGGGTTGCAGGCGCCCATAGGCTACGGTGACTGCTTTCCATCAGGCGGGTCGTATGCTTGTTTGCCACCGACGTGGTATAAAAAAAAATTAAAAAATAAACTAGTAAACCGTCGGTCGACAACCAAAACTCACTAAGTAACAAATACCTACTTGAAATAGAGATCGTATCTCAGTTCTGATTCAATAATGACATAAGAGGTTGCTAAGAGTACTTGTAGTGACAGTTTTTATAGTCGGTTTTGGTTGTCAGCCGACGAAATATTGTACATACAACTAGCAAAAAACTGGAAAAAGTTAAGCAAGTATGGAGTCGACGTCTTAAAAATAATATTGTTCATT
The DNA here is from genome assembly GCA_025490895.1 of Thaumatotibia leucotreta. Classification (NCBI taxonomy): domain Eukaryota; kingdom Metazoa; phylum Arthropoda; class Insecta; order Lepidoptera; family Tortricidae; genus Thaumatotibia; species Thaumatotibia leucotreta. The sequence goes on from JALPQI010010697.1 coordinate 21,018, forward strand.
ATTTAAATTAGGGAATCCTAGTTTTATTACCTGATTAAACTGATAAACCTTACGAAATTCGGACCAAGCTTTTCCTGCTAGATATGGTACATTCGTATTCATAATTTTCTAACTTCTACAACTCCTCAAAATGACATTAGCAGTTCAGGGTCCCCACAAATATTCAATCGCAAGAAATCTTCGTAAAAACGTGAATATATTTGCCGCTGGCCAGTCCCTTCTAACCCATTTAAAACTTTTCCCAAATGATAAAAATCTGGGGCCTAGCGGCCAGTTATTCTAGAAAGACGTAAGCGCCCTTAGAGATGTAGGTCTGTGGGACGTTTTGATTCTGAGGTGGGGGGGAGTGTCGAGTAAATTTGTTAGAGTCGTTATCCCGGGTCCTGGGTCTTTATTGGACTAATTGCGATTTGCATAGTGTTGCCACTAGGAATGTAAACGGCAGAGCCTTGACTGCGATGTAACAAAATCAGTAGTGATCTGTTTATTATTCTGTATCGTAAGACCTGACAAGAAAACAAATTATCCAAAATTTTGAATGAGGATGGGGCAGAACATCCAACAGGATGATTCCTCCATAAAAATACCTGTTTTTTTTCCTGGTCAAGACAATACTTACTATTTTTGTTACGGCCTATACAAGAAGGACTTTCTCAATCGATGTAAATTCTAAAATATATGTTGAATGTTGACATATAACTATTTTATTAGATGTAATAATTATGTACATAATTATCAATGTACAAGCATCATTGTCTTCATCTTTAAACTTACTTTTTATTGATACTGAATAACAGGCCTAGCCAAGTTTCAAGCGAGATGTATAAAGGTGCGTTCAGACCAAGCGAACATTCGCTATTCTAACCTCCCATTCTACGAAATCCGATCGTTGCACAAAACGTGACTGGTTGATTTCGTAGAGCGGGGGATAGAACAGCGAATGCTCTTTTGGTCTGAATGCACCTTAAGAGCGGCCAAATTATTATACTGCTACTACAATTCGTACAAAGTACAGTCAACCAATCGGAACCCTAGGCCACTCAGGAACTATCTCAAAATGACGTAATAAATCAGATTGTACTTGAAATCTCTTACTACTAGTTACTTTGGCATGGTTCTCTCCTAATCTACTTACTTATCATCATAGTAGGATTCCCTTATTCATAAACCCCTCTTAACTAAACAAGCTGCTAAGTATTGCTAGTCCCTTTTACTCTTGTGGATATATTTATAAGGATGAAAGGGACAAACAATACTTAGCAGGTTTCTAAGTTAGCAGACGTTTTTGAATAAGTTGGTAATAAGTTTTGGCCGTTTTTTCGGTACAGCTTGGGGTATTGATTTTATTTCCTTAATCCTTAGGTAGTCAAAGCTCTGTAGCTATATTCCCTGTGCCTGGGTCTCTATTAGGGGTCATCACTATCTGTTTTAAAACAAATATGGGGTGGCGTGATGGGGCGTATTATGCGCGCTGGATTTGAGGATGATTCCATAATTTAAATATGATTTGTGACTCGATATTATGGTAATTAGTAACAGATGTTACATGAAATAGTGTATTAACTAATTATAATGTCACATTTCTCAACTAACAAAACAGATTGGATATTTTTCTGGAATTAGACGTAACTAGTTAAGGAAAAAGGATATCCTCTCTTTGTCACTAAAATTAATTTTTTTTTTCTTGTCACATACGATCCAAATTTCACTGACAGATTTTAGTGAATTGGATCCTTTTTCCTCAACCAGATACGTCTAATTGAAATTCAACAGATTTTTTGCACATTCTGGCAATCTTTATTGAAACGATGGGTTATTCCCACCTGTTACCACCAACCTGACACCAGTGGTAACAACTGGGAATTTTTTTCCCACCTGTTACCACTGGGAACAACTGGGAATTAAAATTCCCAACTGTTACCACTAAACTAATTGGAGGTAACTACTGGGAATTCTTTTTCCCAGTAGTTACCACTAAGTTAATATTTAGTAGTCCTATTGCAATAGGATACCTAGTAGCCATAAATTTTGTTATACAATGGTAACAATTTCCAGAGACTATAATTATTATAAAATGTTATACTACAAATAAAGACGAATTACACTGATTTTTTATTCAAAACAAGAATATTTCAATATTTCATTTTTCGTGTAAGTACCTTAAACCTTAGAGTAGTTAAAATAATCTTAAAAAAGGATTGAGATTCGTAATCAGTTAAAACAACACGATGAAAAATGAAAGTTATCCCTTCTACGAGCCGGTCACCCGTCATCCCTTTTCACCTGCCCCTGTGATAATCAAGTCAGTAGTTTTTAATATTTTTGGTTCAGATTCAGAGTAGGTAATACTGACAACATATTTAAAAAAAGTTTAAATATATTTTCAAAATGTATTAATTTTTAGTAAATTCGATGGTTAATAAGATATTTTATAAATAAAGTAATATTCACAAAATTAGTTCCTTATTAATAACTGGCAAAGTATTTTGTGTAGGTATATTCTATTAAAAACAAGCACATTACTAGTAAAGTACTTGGTGGTAACAACTGGGATTTATTTTTCCCAGTAGTTACCACTAAAGTGATTGGTGGTAACTACTGGGAATTATTTTTCCCAGTAGTTACCACCAAGTACTCTGGTGGTAACAGGTGGGAATAACCCGAAACGATCATTATTAATTTAATTTTTCAGTATGATTTTTAAATAAATTCGGAGTGTTTGAGGTTATTAACTAGTATCACGAAACACCGTATATGCTCTTATCGTATGGTTCCATTGGTACCTTTAGCGTCAAAATCTAAAAAACCTTAAACAGGCAATTAAAGCCCTTATCATCAAAATCAGTGGGGCGAGTTATCGACATTTTATTTCGTATGACTGAATTTAAGGCCATCAAAGCGCCTTCTATTTTTATTACTGGCCTAATGGATTTCTGTAACACGATCTCTGAATTCTGTTTTTTACATGTACGTTGCTTTTATAGTGTACAGCGGTTTGGTTTACTTATCTTCTGGGGTGAGATAAATCTTTGATGGTTTTATTTGTTTTAGTCTTCAAGTTACATCGGTGCTATATTTTATTGCTGTTAGTTATTGATTTGATTTTCACTTTGATTATTATGAATAATGTTTTAGTAGTTAACCCTTAATTCGATACCGGGTAAAATACTAGACATTCAAAATACAAAAATCTACACAAGAAACCAAAACGCTGAAGCGAAAACTAAGCAGTGTAAGTGTATTGCATAATGATTGTTATTCTGAAAAAAAATGTGTCGAGCCAACAGAAACGCTATTTTGTCACAAATCGCCGCCAAGATACCCAATTGGGAAGGACACGTCGCCCGGCCTAACGTTAACAATTTTTTTTTTCGTAATTTTGTATGATAAGGTATTGTTTAATTTGCACATCTATTTAACTAAATACTTGAAGTACATAATTTCTATTTAATTGAAACTTCTAACACAGTTCATCAATGAGTTTATACCTTGCAAAGTAGAATGTCTAGTATTTTTCCCGTTGGCAACTACGCCATGTTTTATGTTGTTGTTGCTATGTCCAGTATATTTCCCGTTGCCAATGATACGGTGTTTTAACTATGTCCAGTATTTTTCTCGTTGCCAATGTTGCCGTGCTTCATCAACACATTATAATTTCGAGTAAAACCACTCAAATTAAATGAAAATGGGACACTTTTTATGTAAAAACCAGTACTAAGTGACCTGCAATAACATCTATATCATAATATCGCTATATGGCCATTTTTTTACATACTACTCATAACGACGTAGGTACTAATAACGAAATAGATCTTCGCACTCAATGAGCCTCTGCTGCACAATATATCAAAGAATTATTAATATATTCATATATTATTTTTATGTAATGTATTTCTAATAAAGCTGTGTGATTTCAAGTCCAAAAAAAGTTTCCTAGATGCCGAAAACTCAGACGAGGAAGATGCTGCACAGCAGTACAGAAAACAGCATATTTTCAGTGACTCCCAGTATTGATTTTTAATTGGAGTGACTTAATAACTTTTATTTAAGTCCAACAAACATGTAAACAAAAGTCAATCTGAAAAAAGTTTTGCTTCCCGTATGATAAGGATATCGTTCGGACATCGCTGTTGATTATGAGCCAAGTAAGCTAAGCCGCTCTAAATGCATTGATATTACTAAATTGTGAACCTAAATCGTAGAACCTGTTAGTAGAGGTCCAAATGGAAAAAATTGTGCGCTGTGAGTTACAGTTTTGTTATTTTTACCAGAGCTAGAGGGTATAAAAATTAAAAATTTTAGATGTGGAGGGAAAACCAATTCCCCCCCTGAACGAGTGGGGAGGGGGGTGAATGTGCAAACGGAAGGGTTATGTTTAAAAATTTTTCGTCTAATATTTAAGCCTACTATTCATTGTTTGGTATCATTTTCATATAAAACAGACACGGGGAATTCATTTTTGATAATAAACATGAGGGTTTTCATACATAAAAAAATAATTATTGGTATAAAGGTAAAATAATCACCGTTTTTATTTTGATTGTTTCGTTATATAAGTATTACCAAATAAATATATGAAAATAAAAAAAATACTACAAGATAGCACATTTAATGGAGTTTTTAAAAATATATACTTTTTGGAACTTTCCATGCAAAAATAAGTTGTAAAAAAATTGCACCTGTCGCGTACCTCGAATAAAAAAGGGACGTTGCTTTGACTTATTGTTGACAGTACGTTTCTACTGCGGGAATTTAGCGATTTTGCGTAAACGAAATACTCCATAATGTCTGTTAGGGCAAATTGCATCAACCTGGGTTAACCAAGCACCCCGGGTTAAGTGTTTATTTCACACGGAATTTGATAATTGATACTTATGAATTAAGTACAGGACCCGGCACTATAGAGAGGATATCCGAAACATCAGCCTATGTGATATTAGAATGGCTCTTGATCAGCTCAAAAATAACAGGGCGTCTGGGGAAGACAGAATTATAGCTGAGCATCTGAAGCCAGGTGGTAAACTAATCCTTATGGCCCTTCAGAAGTTGTTCAACTCCGGAAGGGAGAACGCCTTAGGCAAGAACAGAAGAGTGGTGGTACTGTTCTTGAAAAAAGGTGACAACGCCTTATTGAAGAACTACCGATTCATCTCACTTCCGACCAATTTTTATAAGATGTTTTCAAGAGTCATTAAGAAACGTCTTGCACGCAGGTTTGATGACTCCCAGCCTCCCAAACAAGCCGGTTTACGAATTGGCGTTTCGTAAATGTTATACAGAAGACCGCGGAATAAGTATAACCTGCCCCTCTGTTTAGCGTTTAGCGTTTGTGAACTACGATAAGGGGGGTTTCCATGACGTACTAATGCGGTTTAATTTAGGTCGAGAGAAAGAGACAAGGCTATACGAGGCGTGTATCACTGCCCCTTTTCCAGAACCTAAACTGAATCGCATTAGTACGTCATGGTAACCCCCAAGGCCTTCGATTTGATCGTAGAGCCAAGTAGACTACCGCTATTTCGAAATGTTGAGGTGTTTGTACGAAAGCGCCACTAGCTAGCTTGAAGCATATTATTATTATACTGCAGCGGGGAGTCAGGCAAGGAGGCGTCATCTGCCCTAATCTGTTCACCGCTGCACTGGAAGATGTCTTTAAGACTGGATTGGAAACGGTGAGTATCAACATAAACAGCGAGTACCTCACTCACCTTCGATTCGCTGATGATACGGTGGTCTTGGCTGAGACCTTGGAAGATTTCAGTACGATGCTCGCTGACCTCAGTAGCGCCTTCGAGTGAGTTCGTCTTAGGATGAACATGGATAAGACGAAAATCATGTCAAATTCCCATGTAGCACTAACTCCCGTAATAATCGGAGACTTTACACTCGAAGTTGTAGACGATAATATACCTAGGACAAGCTACCCAGTTAGGTACGTCCAACTTTGAGTAAAAGGTCAATCATCGAATCCGACTAGGTTGGGCAGCGTTTGGGTAGCTACGACACATCTTTTCGCCCAATATTCCGCAGTTCTTGAAGACAAAAGTATTTGATCAGTGTGGCAACACACACTGAAAGCACAGAAAGCTTAAAGTCACCCACAGGGCAATGGAGAGGGCTATGGTGGGAGTCTCTCTGCGAGGTCGTATTAGAAATGAGACGATCCGCAGCAGAACCAAAGTATAGCTCCATAGCTCTCCGAATCACTAAACTAAAGTGGCAGTGGTCGGGGCACATTGCGCGTAGAACCGGTGGCCAATGCGGCGGCCTCGCAGGTGGAAGGCACAGCGCGGGTAGGCCCCCCACAAGGTGGACATTGAAGGTCTCAGGAGTCCGCTGGATGCGAGTGGCGCAGGACCGGTCATTGTGGCAATCTTTGGGGATTCCTATGTTCAGCAGTGGACGTCTTTCGGCTGATATGGTAATAATGATGATTTATAAAGTAAACGTTTAACAATTGATTGTCAAATTCCATATGATATAAACTTTTAGGGTGAACTGGGTTAGTTGTTTAGTCCCGGTTAGTGAAAATTACCTTTATTGTCTTTGGTAATGAGATCATTACCTAATGACACTTGTAAAAATGATTACCCATTCCGATTCATATGATCAGATACTACCTATATATCATACATGTGATCAGATAGACCAGATATATATCTAATATACACGCGGTATACAATAATCGATAAAATCTAAAAATAGAATCTGATCAAATAAAATTCTTAATAATCTTAGGTTATTTAAAAAAAGAAGATCAGAAAATATTCAATTTACTTTCATATCAATAAATATTTACAATTGTAATATGAACAATAATATGCAAGTACGAAAATATGTATAATCTATGAGCAGTTGCCGGCACAAGTCTCTTTTTTGAGATTACGCGGAGGTTTTTGTTGGAGGTACGCGTCAGGTAATTTTTTTTCAGTGAATTTTTGTATGAAATACTACAAAATGTGTATATTTTTAAAAACTGCAATAAATATGCTATCTTACACAATTTTTTTAAATTGGATAAGTTTGTTTTTTAATACTTATATGACGCTTAAATTAAAATAAAAACGGTAACTTTTTTACTTTTACTCCAAAAACTCTACATTTTTATATGAAATTGCTCATGTTTATGATAAAAAATGGATTTTCCAGGTCCGTTTTACACGAAAATGATACCAAACAATGCATAGTAGGCCTCATTAATTAGTAAAACAATATTAAACGCAACCCTTCCGCATGCACATTCACCCCCCTCCCCCCGCGCTCAGGGGGGGAATTGGTTTTCCCTCCACATCTAAAAACAACTATTTTGAGACCCTCTAGCTCTGGTTAAAATTACAAAACTGTAACTCGCAGCGCACAATTTTTCTCAACTTTGTATGGACCGTGACCCCTACTATGTGAACTACAAATGGAAAAAAGATACACTGAAATCACAGGCTGACATAGAACCACGTGAATTTATATTTACCATTTACAAAAACTTATATTTTTCTATGTAAGCCTTGAATTTCAGTGTCCCTTTTTTTTCATTTGTAGTCCACAGGTTCTAAGATATTACTACTTACTTATTGAAATTATAAGTTTTTTAATAAGGATTTTGACATAAAATATCTTGTTTCATATAATATATGTAAAAAGAAATTAAAAATATAATAAACTAAATTAACCGTACAATTGGCAATGGCAAAAATACTGGACGTTCAAGCCCAATACCTATTCACTACATAGTTGGCAACGTGCAACATACTTGACATATGATTTCTGAAAAACTATCCATAAGCGATTTTTTTAATTAATTTTCTGTTATTTAAAATCATATAAATAGGCATAAAAACTATAGTTTTATGTATTTTTCCAAAAAAAGTGTCGTTGTCGATTTAAGGGTTAAAATTTAATTGTCAGCCTCCGTAGCCTAGTTGGTAGTGACCCTGCCTACGAAGCTGGAGGTTCCGGGTTCGAATCCCGGCGATAGCAGTATTTGTGTATTTTTTTATCACAAATATTTGTTCCTTGGTGATGACTGTGTATGTATATAAGTATCTATATTTATCTATCTATTATATATATCGTCGCCTGATACCCACATCACAAGCCTTAATTGAGCTTACCGTGGGACTAGGTTGATTTGTGTAAGATATCCCAAGATATTTATTTATTTATTTTATTTAATTAATATTGTTAAGCGTGCCAGTGGCGTTCGCTCGGAAGGGCTTCCCCGGAAGACCAGCGTCAAGAAATCCAAGAGATGCCTTGACACAAAGCTGAGTGGAATCCTTTGCAGGAATGATTTTTCAGCAATGTTAGTTTCTTTAGCTGTTTTGTTATGTATTTTCCTGAATAAACAACTTTCTATTCTAATAGTAACTTTTAGTATGGAACCAACCCAAAATCGCGGAAAAAAGAATTTTTGATACATATTGGTTACATGATCTCGACATTTTGTTTGGGAAATGGTTTTTTTATCGCTATTTTATCGAATACGATGTGTGCGAGGTCATTAGTGACTCGGGAAATATATTCATATTCATTTATTCTTGCTTGTCATAACTTCCTCAGCTATAATACAACTTTATCAACATCCTGTATTGCTGTAATTTTCGTTACATTTGCGCTTTGGAAAATACTAGATAGGTACTAATAAAATTACAAAAAGCATGTGTTTTTTGGAGCCGTGTGGTGACGGCAGTAAGACTACATTAAATTTGTCACCGCTCCAACTCCTACGGGTGTCATAAAAATCGACTAAGGGATTGAAGTATCACTGACCATTATTTGATAAAAGATTAATGACGGCCAGCAGCATCATCATAGTGAACACTTACTGCGATCACCAATCCGCATGTCCAGCGTGGTGATTATGGGCATTTACCTCCTAATGTGTCTATACGCATAGTTAATAGGAGAGGCCTACGTCCAGCTGTGGACTATCAGAGGCTGATGATGGTGTATTTTTGCGCTTTGGAAAATACTAGATAGGTCCAAATAAAATTTACAGAAATCATGTGTTTTTACCTAAATTAAACTTTTTTTTCACGGTCTCAATTAAGGAACGTATATTGAGTATTTCACCAAAACATCGCATTTCCTATAGTTTTGGTATGAAAGTCAAAACTAATCAGAATTCCTTATCAGAAGAGTGCTTGCCAGAACTGTCTTTTAATTAAATTCCGTAATTGAAAACGCACAATCCCGATTAATGTTAGTTTGAGCTCACCAATTCTACCATGCACTTTGTTACATTAGCATTTTTTTGTTTTATCGCTATTTTGGCAGTTCCTGCACTAGGCAATGCTGATTACGATTTTGTGGTGAGATCATTTTTATTCCACGTGAGATTATAATCCCAAATCCCAATTTAGTTAATTGATAGACAATCTTTTTTTAACGGACTTTAAAAAAAGCACGTTGTTCTCATTGCATTTTTATATTTTTAAAGTATGTTACTCTCGATAACTCCTCATAGCGGGGTCTGATGATGAGATATTAGAAGAATCTGTTGAAGTAGATTTTTTATTCTTTGATTATTTGGGTGAATCACTTTTTTGTCACTCGTTGCCATGGTTAAGTTCTCCTAGGTCACTCTTAAATACACAATTTTATCAAAATTGACAACATTTACATTTTTTGATAGGTATGCAAATGATACTCACTCATTTACCATGATAGTAAAACTATCCCAATGTTGTTCCCTGGGTGATGCGACAGAATACCTACCAACAAAAAAAATTTTGACCAATTTGCAATAATATTTTTACTTATTTGACGTAAGACACGTCATATTAGAAGGCAAATATTTTATCCCTACTGACTATTAATTATCAGTTATGACATCACTTTCAATTACATTTATTTGTGCATTCGACTGTTGCATAAGCAAACGATGATATAGTAATTCTCGAGACAGTGTTTTAAAGTCCAAACGGCTTGGTTGTAGATCTGGGATAACCTTTAGGACAAATGACAGATTATTCAACAGACCTTATACAGTGTGTATATGAAATATAGCCGCATATTGTAACCAGATTTAGATTTAAGTATTATAATCTAACTTTTATGACAATTATTAATTTAGCGTTAACTACAGGGTGGACTATAAGTTATTTTACATTTCAAACCAAATCAAAATGAAAACTAATTACACCAGATGAAAACCGTTTATTAATTATGAAAACATATAAACAGGGAATTTATTTTTTAAAAATTACATCATCCATATGTGTTCCTTCATTATTTTGGCATTGCTGTAACCTGGAGCGAAAATTTTCAGTGACGGCCTGACAAGTGTTCCGAGAAATGTTTTGCATTTCCTCGCGAATACGTTGCTTCAATTCCTCAACAGACAAGGAATAAAAACCATTGGAGACAGGTCCGGGCTGCGAGGAGGCCAGTTAATGTCACCTCTTTTGGATATCACTTTTTGGCCGAAAATTTCTCGAACTGCACTCAATAAGTTATTGGAGGTGTGACATGTTGCCCTGTCTTGCTGAAACCACGATTGTTGATTAAAACCATCAAAATCCTGTAGCGAAGGAGCAAAAAAGTTTTGTAACATGACAATATACCGCTCTGTATTCACTGTAACAGTGCGTCCTCTTTGGTCTTCAAAGAAGTAGGGTCCAATAATGCCTCTTGCTGACAAAGCTGCCCATACAGTAACCTTGGGTGAATGCAGGGGTTTTTGATGCTTCAATTTTGGATTGTTGTCACTCCAATACCTGCAATTTTGTCTGTTGACATCCCCGTTAAGGTGGAAGTGTGCCTCGTCTGAGAAAAAAATGTTTTTAAAGCTGGTAAACCTCTCTAGCATTTCGTTGGCAAACTGCAGCCTGGTACCGTGATCTTGAGGCATTAATGCCTGTACCATTTGGATTTTGTACGGATGAAAACGTAAATCTTTATGAAGAATGCGGTTTAAAGACGTTCTGGGCACATTTAAGACGCTAGACCGCTTTCGAATAGAGAGTCTGGGTTGTTCACGAACAGACGCTCTTACACGTTCCACATTTTCGGGATCTCTTGATGTCCTAGGTCGGCCGGATCGTGATTGTTGTAACGTTGAACCTGTCTTTTCGAATTTCTTAACCCAACTTTTAATCAATTGAATCGATGGAGCTTCATTTTTATGCCGTATATTGTAATGATTGCAATATTTTCGTTGCGATATAGTCAAGGAATCGTTATTTTTGTAATACTCGCGTACGCAGAACGCACGTTGTGCTTCGGTGAAGGACACCATGGCACTAAACTCCCATTGGCCGCTCTTTCATTTCGTAACCCCGCCGCCCTACCCCGCCGCCGCTACCCGACGCAGCTACCGATTCAAAAGTTAACGGACTTTTGGTCCACCCTGTACCAAGTCGTAATTTTTTTTTTTTTTTTGAGCAGCAATGTACGACGTACACTTATCACTAGTGACAGTTGCGACATTACGATGTTTATTGTCAACAAACAACAACAAAGCTTTACATTGCGTGCTGAATTATTTTATACCAAAAAAAAGTTTGCTTTTTTTAAATAATTTTACGATAAATATTATATTAATTAGTGCCTATACTAAGACCCCCTAAAGTTTGCGGTTATATCCAATATACACGCTGTATGATTGAAAAATATTTTCATTCTTATTTACTACTTTTTTTTACTACAGAAATCGCAAAAAAATCGTGATGAGACTCTAGATGATAGCTCAGATTATGATATCCAGGATCCTGATGACGATAGCCATGATGATGACGATAGCCATGATGATGACGATAGCCATTTTGATGATGATGACAGTTACAGCGACAATTATTTCAGCAAGAAGTTAAATACGGGCAATGACTACAATGACAAAATCAAAAATAAAAATGACTATGCAACTTATGTCTCAAATCTTGGCAAAAAACAATCGCATAACGGAGATGATGATATCAGAAAAATTCAAAAAATGACAGGAGATGATAATCATGTGATTCTTTTACCGATAAAGGACACGAAATTAAACAAAAACGATAATGCCAAATTGGACGTTGATCAGTACATGATTGAACTGGCTGCAGGCGATTTGTCGGAATTCATGGGAGCTGGTCAACATCATCATGATCCTTTGTATTATAAGGACTTAAGTCGTCGTTTTGTTCCCGTGTATCCTTATCTGGAGGTAAAATAATACTAAAATATTGATTTTCATTTTGTGGTGTTGTTTCTTCAGGGCTATCGACATTAAAGGCATTTCCACTTTTAGGGACACCCAATCAGTGTGAGATTGTATAATCATGATTGCAGTCAGATCCGTTATGACAATTAATTACGATATCTTTAGGAATTCAAGCTTTATTGGCATTTTCGTATTATAATATAGCTTATTTATTATAAAATTATCACCAACATCGACTTTATATTTAAATTTTGTGCCTAATTAGTTTTTATTTTTTGTCTTTGTTTTTGTTACTTCTTCTATCCTTTATATTATCATTACAAAGCTGACTGAATTTAAGTTTTTTTTTTAATTTCGCGTAAATTGGGTGTCTCTAAATGTGAAAAAGCTCTTAATTGTAGCCATAACCATAATCATTATTCCAGTAATCAACGTGCACGATACATTTTTTTGTTCTTTCTAGCTTACAGGTTTTCTTTCGGGTTTGAATGTTAGAAGCCCGTTATAATATTAACAAAATATTACAGCACTTTATTTCCTATTTAATTATCAATTTATTTCAATATTTTCTTAGGCTAGGTTGTTATAATATGGTTATAAAAGTAAAATACAATACAACATACAAAAACAATATAAAATATAAACACATTATAAAAACCTAACCTAGGGTGCCGCCGGCAACGGGGCGGGCCCAAGCTGCCGGTGGTTAAGGTAGCAGAGAGAGGAACCGACGGACTATCCGCGCCGTGTCCAGGATTACCGCCTTCTGCATCTGACCCTTGACCCAGCCATCTAGCGAGAGACTCTTAAGATGTTGGTCGAGACTCTTCGCTATTAAACCGTTCGCTGTAACGACTATCGGGACTATGATCGTCGAGTCAACATCCCACATGGCGGTTATCTCGTGGGCCAAGTCTAGGTACTTACTGGACTTGTCCTTCTCGGCCTTCACGAGATTCTCATCATGGGGGATGGTGACGTCGACGAGCACAGCCCGGCGCTGCGATCGATCTACCAGCACGATATCAGGCTTATTGGCTACAATAGTCCTGTCCGTGATGATAGGTCGATCCTAATAGAGCGTGGCACGACCATTTTCGAGAACTGGTGCAGTTGTGTACTTGTAGTATGGCACTTCGACGTCCACAAGGCCGTATTGAAGAGCAAGCTGCTGGTGTATAATACTGGCTACGAGGTTATGTCTGTGCAAGTACTCGGTGTTAGCAATCTGAGAACAACCGGAAATAATATGCCTGAGTGACTCACCGGGACGGCGGCATGCCCGACAAACGTCGACCGTACCGTCCTTCAGGATATATTTCCGGTAGTTATTCGTCATGATAACCTCGTCAGCAATTGCACAGGCAAAACCCTCGGTTTCTCCGAAGAGGTCCCCGAATCGTAGCCAGTTATCAATTATTATTAAGATAATTACTCGTAATCAATACTTATGCTTAAACACAGTTACGCATAGTCAAGAGAATATAAGAATCTAAAAACCTCGGATATAAAATCAGAACGCGCTAACTCACGCAACTGAGAGTAAATGTAAAAAAAAATGATTAATAACCGTTAATTTCATTAATATAATGTAGACATGACTTTTTTCAGACGAAAATCAAACATAAAAAACCGATGGAGAAAATTGTGCAGCTTCTTTTGGTACGTGCTAGTTATTACTCATATTCATAGAAATCAGTGAAATTACGTGTACTAATATTAATGTTATTAACAGTCTTCTAAAGGAAGAAGCAGTTTAAGAGAGAAGAAAGACAGAGAGATTACACCAATACAAGTGAGTGACTCAGGAACCTCTTCACCTCAAAGAAGTGACCATAAATGTTTTTGCTTTCATAATGTTAATTTTTAGGCTCCAGCAAATATTGTCTATGCAGTGATGAAAAACGGTACAAAAACACCCTCTTCAAAACCAAGTGACCCGACGGAAGAAGTAATAAGACAGTACATGCTAAGGAGCGGTGTAAGTTCTAAAAAGATACAGTTCAGTTTTTCCTAAGGGAAATTTTTTGAATCCCTTATATAAAGACCTCTCATAAAATGAGCATTATCCTTTCTAATGTCGTAAGAAATAGAAGAACATTATTTGAACTTAGGTATGCAAAAGGGAACCAACCCGCATGAATCTTTTATTCCAATTAAGACCTTAAGGTCAAATCAAACAAGTCAATCTTTAAAATGACAATTTCGTGTGAATTGGTTGCTTTTTGCGTTGGTCCATTTAGCTGATAGATACTGCATTGAAAGGTTGATGAAGACATACAGACAATAAAATATTGCCAAGAAAATAATCAAATGACAGAAAACGTCAACGATAGAGACAAAACAGGCGTGCTAAAGAGAGAAGAAAAAGAGGGTTTCTCTATAAAGATTACTATTGGAAATAATTTGTATTGTCCAGTTAGCCGCCTCTGTAGCTCTAAGAGCTCTTAAAAAAGGTTTAAATTTTAACAACAATGGCCTCAACTTATCGAATTGCCAATATTTTATCGAACGAGTTCATTAGAAATAGTAGAAATAGTTTAAAAAACACCTATGTATTGTGTCAAAGTGGGAGGGGAATTTTTAAATTAAATCGCTCATTAAAATAAATAGCTTAGTATTAAATAAATAGCTTAAAACAAAAGAAAATAAAACAATTTGAGTTGTTCAATTGGTTAATGATGTTTTATCAAATTTATTGTATTTACTAAAAATGTCTTTATAACAGGACTATTGGAATAACGTATGGAAAGAAGAAGTAGACCCAGAAACCATGCTGAGATCAAAAAAGTATCATAAACAAACAGCTGTAAGTTATTTTTTATCTGTGGCAAACAAACATACTGATTTTACACAGCTAAACATAATAGACGCCGAAAACTCCAGAGGAGTTACATGTGTGGCTTTGACAGTTTCTTACACCTATAAAAGAGGACTCACTGTGTTTATTTCGAAAGGGAATGAGACAAATAGACTATCACAAGCTGACCACATATTTTACTGACTACAAGAAAAATACTTTTTTTTTCATTAAACTAACCGGAATTACTTTTCATAAATTCATCATCATCATGATCAGCTAGAGTATCACTGCTTATACAGCCGACTTTAATGTCAAGGCAATAGAGTCGTGTAAAGTTGTTTTTGGCACTTAAGCAGTAATTATATATTTGACGTCGACTATACATAGACATAGGTCTCCCCAGCGTAAGGATCGATTGGTGTACGCATGCTGCTTGAAGCTGAAGAGTTCCAACTATTTTTACCAGGTCATCGGTCCACTTGGGATCTTCCTAGGTTACGTGAACCGGTACGCCACTCATCACATCATCAGCCTAACTCAGTCCACTGCTGGACGTAGGCCTCTCCTATTAACTATGCGCATTAGGAGGTGAATGCCGATATTCGCCACGCTGGGCAAGCGGATTGACGATTGCAGTAATGAGACCAATATAATGACGCTGCTGCCTATCATCAATCTTCTATCAAAGAATGGTCAGTGACACTTTCAATCTCTTAGTCGGCTTTTACGACACCTGCGGAAAGAGTTGGGGTGGTGACAAAATGTATTCTTACTGCCGTCACCACACGGCCAACCACCTTCACTGGACCTTCATAATTAATGATTTATATTTTATTAAAGAATTTGTTGCAGAAAGCCCGACCATTCACAGCGAAGCTAGTTCCCGGAACGAAGTTGTATAGACTGCTCGGTAGAATCGTAAAGAAATCGCCTAAACTTGTGTATATAATTAGTAATTAAAAGCATTTTTTATGAAATTGCTTTTACATTTAATACAGTGAATATTATAGTAAAATTTGTACATTATGACACAAATGCGAAAAACGTGAAATTCGAAACGAGTGGTGATGTTTTAACACACGACCGAAGGGAGTAAATAAAATAAATGACTGAAAACAAAAATTATCTCAATTCTGGAATTTTATATATTGATATTCATACCTGGGATAACTCGGGGCATTTATACGAAAGTGATGTAGCAAAATATTTTATCGACTAAAAATATATCGATGTTACTGTGAATGACAACATCAAAATGTTATTCGGCATAAATAAATATTAGGTACTTACTCTTCAATTAAAATTAAAAATAACTTGAAACGGGTAGTTACACGTTTATATTAAAATAATTTTCAAAATATACAATTAATATTAAATTATCAATATTTAAATTGTCATTTTGATTAAAATGACATCTGCATACAAGTTTTTACGATCTGAAGAAGCCCGATATCAGATAATTATGACATTGAACCTCTGTACTGTAATCGAGAATGTTCAATAAGCACATTTTTTATTATAATTATGTCGACATCTTTTTAATCGATATCAAATCCCTATAACTTGCCCCCAGTTATCCCAGGTATGTTGATATTAGTTAAGTATAAATTTAAACATTAATGCAAGTGTAGCATTTGGAAATTAATCAACTTGAAGGTTAGAGTAGCTAATTAAACGATAGAAAAGGGGAAAATATAAATTATTTGATTATATTCACTGGCAGATAACAAAATCCTGACACTTGGCATTTTACAACTGTAACAAAAAAAACAAAGAATACTTTTTTGTTAAGAATCCAACAGGAACTTAGCTACACACTTAAAAGTTACAACAGCACAACACATTAAACAGGACCCTAAGAATGAATATCTTGTAAATACTATGGCCGATAGGAATAAGTGACATGTAAAAGGTAGTTAAGAATAAAACAGCTGGCATAAGATGTATCTTGAGAATCAACATGTCGCCACCCACGTCTGCCATAATGTTGTGAAGATCTAGGCGCCGTGATGCAGCAGATTTCACATACACGTGATAACTTTATTAAATTGTCTTGGGATTGATCCGAAGGTAAAATACACTGACTTGGAGAAATTAGCACAGCACTGTATTAGTATAGACGAAGTAAATGAAAGTGCCTTTACAAGATATTAATTAGGTGCATGGCGTGATAACTCGAAAAATTTTGATAAAGGAAAGGGAATTTAATTTATTACAAATTAATATTTAAATTTCTTCTACCTTTCATCTCAAGTACATGCACCGAATTATTCCTGTAGGTAACTTTTAATATAGTCAAAGTCAAACTATTATTTATTCAAGTAGGCCCAGCAACAAACACTTTTTAATTGTGAAACTAAATAAATTGCTAATAAACAAATCTACTTCTGTTTCTAACCCTACACCAATGACCCTAGAACATCCACACAAACAGAAAATAGTGTAAAAACTAATTACCAACCATATCTCGATTTGGAATTATTCTTCTGGCGTGAATGCCGAGAAGAAAAATTCCAAATCAAAATACGGCAGGTACTTATTAGTTTTGTTTTAAAACATACTTTAGCATCTTCTGGAAATACGAGTATCTCAAGACTTATCACGCGACCCATGTCTCAGCCATCGATGCCGCAGCCCACCATCGTGTCGGCGACAGTGACAGAACACAAACAAACACGCAGTTTTAGTACGTGTCCGCACTTTAATTGATGACAATCGTATAAAGTCGGAATATAAAAGCAATCTTGAAGTACACATTTTTATAACGAGAGAAATGGAAATGTCTATATACCAATAGTCAGTAGAATATTTAAAAAATGTGAATAAACCCAAAAACTTGCATTATTCAATAATCATGCGCTTTTAGAACAGAATCTTGGTTTTAATACGAACTTGAAATCTTAAACCTTGAGTTCACATGTTTTTAAATTTCTTGGTATTTATGAAATAAAACTTTATTTTTATGTTACGAAGGTAGACAACTGAGCTCTCAGACCACCAGATGGAAAGCGGGAACTGATGCCCATGGACATAGTGACCAAAAAATCACCTGCGCTGCCTACCCTAAGGACTTAGATGGATTGCCTCTATGCCAGTAACTACACCGGCTATTTTACCCCCAAACCGGAACACAGTACTAACTATTTAGCAGCAGGTTATCGGGTAAGACGTTGTTAGCTATCCGGGCGGACCCTGCACGAGGTCCTACCACCAGCAAACTATGAAAAACGGATAAACTTGCGAATATTTGCATGATTCGCGGTCTGCGGGCAGGGCCATTACCCATAGAATGCATTACGTATCGAGTAAAACCTAACGTATCCTTTAATTTCCAACTCATGGTACGGCTACTACCTACTACTGGCCTTTGCGTCTATTTCAGACAACTTCAGGTGTAAATGCCATGTAGACATCGCTATTTGTGGCTAACTATAGCGAGAGCGGCAAACTTTGTCACAAGACTGACAGGGGAAGTTCGTGTCTGATGGTAACATGCCCCCTAGGTGCCTTTTTTCCCTGCACCTAGTAGGACACGTCGTGATAGTCGAGAGGGTTCCATCCTGTGCACATGGCTGGGGCATAGTACGGCTGCTGTATAAAAAATCGTTTCACATTTACATTAGTGGCCTAGCTCGTTTAATAACGTTTCATCCAAATTCCGTGAACGAAAATGCCTCATTACGGAAAAAATACTAAAAAGACATGTAAAAGCCGGAATCTATTTTCCATCCCAATAAACTAACGTTCACCAACTTACGAAAACAGGTCAACTGACGTATTTCCCGCTGATTGCCCTAAATAATGACGACAAATAATCGGAAATAACGATGTCTTCCCTTTAAAACGGTTTGTGTATTCCTGTTGTATATACGAGTTGTGGCGAGAGGGAGATTCCTAGTTAACCAGTATAAATTGATCTAAGTAGGAACCGTATTAACTGTAATATAATACTAAGACCTATAAAATAATATAAAAAACAGTGTATATTTTTCCACAAAAATATTATGTATAAAATTGTTTGAGTTATATTTTTAGTAGTAATGTAATGAAATTATTAGATATCATATATCTACTATACAGCAAAGAAAAAAACCGACGTTTACCGGCGCCGGAGGTGGGACGGCAAAGCAACACCTGTGAAAGCTGCAAGTGAGCTAGAACTACACTGCGTCGAGAGTTTGACGTTTAATGGACGAACTTCGTATTCTCGAACAAAAAACAGCGACGAATTCGCCCACAACCGCTGTCACCGCCTACAGTTCGACGTCGAGCTGTACTACGTTAGTGAATACCGTTTTCCGCAGCGCTGCGCTCGACGTCAAAGTGAAGGCTGTCTCGACGTCGAGCTCGTTGATGAACGCAGCGTCGAATGTGTGAATAAGAGAAGAGCATTGCTGAGGAGGTGGGTTCAAGTCCCTCCCTACATGTATTAAACGGGTAGATTTTACTTTTCGATGTACATATGCGTGTGAGCTGTCAATACGAGTAGAAAAGTCTTTGAAATTGATATATACTACGTTTTGTGTACCGATCGAATTTCGTAGAGTGGGAGGTTAAAACAGCGATTGCTCTTTTAGTTTGAAGGCGCCTTAAGCCGTATACCATTGTAAAAAAAGTTGCATTATATTTATAAAGTCTTTCAACAATGTCTGGTTTGATAAAATTATAGGTTGATTTAACTGTATTTTTTATGATAAATTAATAATGGTACGGAACCCTGTCCAACTCGCACTTGGCCGGTTTGTTCGGTGATTATTTAGAAGTAAGCGTATAATTGACTTTTTAGCTGCCTGACTCAAAAGACACACGTAATCAAATAGCTCATTACAAAAACGTTCATTTTTAGAGTTCCGTAGTAAACAAGGAACCCTTATAGTTTCGCCATGTCCGTCTGTCCGTCTGGCCGTCAGTCCGTCTGTCCGTCTGTCCATCTGTCCGCAGCGTAGCTCAGTGACTGTTAGTACTAGAAAGCTAAAATTCGGTACACGTATAATATATTAATCATGCCAACAAAGTGGTAGAATAAATACTAGAAAAACAATTTTTTTTTCGGGTACCTCCCCAACTGTTGAAGTAGGGATGATTTTTTTTATTTGCTGTAATCCTATAGTGTGGGGTATCGTTCAATAGGTCTCTTAAAAATTGTATCCTCTAACTTTTGCTCCGTGGGTCCAAAAAATAT
>JALPQI010010698.1:0-41564 GCA_025490895.1 Thaumatotibia leucotreta
TATCTATAAATCTATGGTAGTTTGAAAATGACGCCAAGATGGCAGACAAGCGAATGTAACACTATGGTTGTTGAGGATTGTCAAAAAAGGTTCAGATTTTAATATTACTGCCATAAAATGTTACTTATCGTTGCCTAAACTACATTTGAATTCTATATTTATTGTTTTGGAGTTGATTGAAATCAAAGTTTGAGTGAAAATGGAGTCCGATTCAGCGCTACACGATGAGGTTCACGATGGCGCGGAAGACTCTCCCTTGGAGGAAGCTCAAGCAACAGACGCGAATGCCGACTTCTCTGAAGACAATGTAACTAGCCAAGATTCGGAAGCGGCCACCACTGAAGAATCTGGTATGAAAGATTAATGTTTCTTAGGTACTAATGCTGGCGCCCATTTCGCAACACCAGACCAGTAGCCATTCCTTAAATCGGCTTGTTACTTTTATCGTAAATGTACTTAATGTGATGTATATCTGCTTTTCTAATTGGTCCATTAATGCGACATGTAACGTAATAGTATATGGTGGAATATGTAAGGATCTGATTTTGTTTGACCTATTAAATAATATTAATATTTGGTAACCTCATTTTCTGTGTAAAGAAGTTCACAATTTGTCTGTAAAATTCAATGAATTAAGCTGTATGTAAAATTCATAATTTTGGTAATTTGTAGCTACAAATGGTGCAGCTCCAACTAGCAGTAGTGATGCCCTGGAAGAGCCCGAGTCTGCTGCTGGTGAAGCAGAAGATGAAATTCAAGAAAATGATGAAGGTAATGAGGGTTGACAGAATGGACATTGGACTCATTGGTTGATCTTTGAGATAATTATTTTGAATATATGTAACATTTTTTTTTATAGCGAGTGCTGAGGCAGAACCAGAGGAAATGGATATTGATGATACAGCAACTGGAACTGTAACAGATGGACCTGTTTATATCGGAGACAACTGCTTGTCTACACCTGTGAGTAAAGCATGCACAAATTTAGGTTTAAAGTATATTACAATGTAAATATTTCTACATATACCTTATACATATGAGACAGGCACAGCCTAGTGTAGGAACCAGAGTCACTCAATGTTTGTATCTGTGTGCATAATAATTGTGTGAATAAATTGTTATTATTATGAATTTAAAGAGAGTTTACATCTCTTGTTATTATTATTATTTTTGAATTTATGTAAAACAGATCATTTTCGTTTTTTTTAATTAATGTTAGCTACATAGTTATTTGAAAAAACTAAGTTGCGCTGAGTTCTTACTAGTTTAGGGTCAGTGTGTAGGGATAGAACTGGAAGTAGTTTTTATTTCATAAATGTTTGTTGTGATTCCAAAGTGCTTGTTGCTATCCATACTGGAATAAAGAATTGTTTAACTTTGTACATATGTCTAATAATAAATTAGGTTACAATGAATGTTTCATGATAACATAATTTTATAACAACAGTTGTTTTTACTACTGTCTCAAATTATTGAACATTTTATTTGTGCCAAAAAACAGGAGGTTTTGGCTTATCAGTTTTAATTGAATATCCAATAATGTACTTTACACTGCATGTACATAATGACCCAAAGTATCTTTGTAGTCTGTTTTGTGAAAAAGAAAACAGCAGCATATACAAGGTGCCCGTGAGGAAAGGGAAAAATTTTAACAGCATATTCCTGAGACTAAAAGAAGCAAAAAATGTTAAGTGAGTTTTGGTAAAATTTGCAAAAAAAAATTTTTTTTTAGTTTTTTTTTGATGTTTTGAATGCCTCAATACACAAAAAAAGGATTTTATTAATGAAACTATCGCAAAAAATGCACTTTAAAGGTTTTTTTTTATTTGCTAGGTAATTAAAGATTTTGTTTGTTCATTTGATGTCTGTCAATTAAGTGTGACAGGACCAAGACAACATGATAACAAAATCGTTTCCTAAAATGCGTTTATCATAGCGTAACGGGCTAAAACAGTTTTAGGAAAAAATATAATTTTCTCTTAAAATAGACTCAATCCAGAAAACTTCATAAGACATTTTTAACTTCAAATTTGGTCAGAAATCCGCTGTTTATTTTTTCCCCTTCCTCATGGGCACAGTGTATGATGATTGTTACACCTAAAATGACTATTACAGGCTGCAACAGATGATGGCTCACCTCAAGATGAAGATCATCAAATGGACACCCTCAAAGACCAAGGCGCCAGTGAGCTTGAGGGAGCCGAGGCTCAAGAGGAGTCCCCTGATCAGTCAATAAGCTCTGCTACCCCCATTGAAGGTGGAGTTGGGGATGGGGATGGTGATGGAGATGCCGATGCTGCACAAATGGTGCAAGATGGTTAGTCATAACATACATTTATCTAAAAGCTTAATGTAGGTCTCAACTATGCTGGAATCATTATGCAGCTTATTTTTTTAATAGTTATAATGTAACTGCTGGGCAAAGACCTCTCCCTGTAATCTCCACTTTATTAGACCCATCATTTATTGATGCATTCCTAAAGCAAAGCTTAAAAATTTAATATGCTTTTGACAATTGAGCTTGAAAAAGTATGAACAATTGAACATGGGATGTTTTTATTTTATTTTGAATACACAGGTTATATTTTTCTAATAATAATAAAAAACATGCCATGTTGATTTTCTTTTTCATGATATGCAATATAATTAAATAAAACCTTTAAAAAGGTTACAAAATATTTACCCCCTTATTCATAAACGTTTGCTAACTTAACAAGCCGCTAATAATTGTTTGTCCCTTTCGGTCTTAACAATGTGTCCGTAAGAGCAAAAGGGACAAACAATTATTAGCGGCTTGTTAAGCTAGCAAACGTTTATGAATAAGGAGGTTAGACTTTACATTAGAACCGCGCTAAGAAATCAGATATTCATAAATAATATAAATATATTTTTGAAGTTGAGTTTGATAGCCAATTATCTAACCTAACTTATCTGAATATGTCAAACACCATGTTTATAATTCAATATGTCAAACAGTTTAAAATGATATTAAATTGAACTGTTTTACAAACAGATATTGTAAAGGTAGGTTAATATGGTACCCAGAGGGTATGGTGGTATGGTATGGTAGGTCTTAACATCTTGAGGTGCCTTTGCTACCAGAAAGGTTAATAATGATGTTTTTGTCATAGTCATAGCTAACTTAGTATAAAAAAGATCACATTGTTCCAGTGAGGCATTTGGCTGCTCATGAACAACTAAATATTCATTCCATTGTTGTAGATGAGTCAAGCACTATGGATGAAGATATGGGAGCTTGTGAAGGTGTTGCCAGCAGTGATGATGTAAATGATATTAGCAGCGCTGCTCAGGATGCGTTGAGCACAGGAATAAGGTAAATCAAATGTGTTTTTTTTTAATATGTGGTCAGTATTACCAGTGGACACATCATATTAAAATGCTCATCATAAAATATATACAAAATGCAGTAAATGGGTCAATCACCTTTTTTTGTCATTCATTGCTATGTTACATTCTCCTGTGTCACTCCCAAAATCAGTTTAATAGCATTACGTTGACCAAACCGATTTTTCTCACAGTTTTAACATTGATTCATAATGAAATATTGTTTTTATTAGTTCAAGTACTGCTGAAGGGGGATCGGATATTACAAGCAGTGGCCAGACAGAGGCGGCACTTATATCCTCAACTGCTAATGGACCAGCTGGCCTACTTCACTCTTTCTCCATTGCGGCCCAACAAGCCCATGCAAATGAGTATGTATTAAAATGATCACCTTCATAATTATTTTCCCAAACTTTAATTTCCTGCAGACTCATTGTTGAGTGTAAAATAAGAGATCACATATATAATGTTATCTTATATAAAAATATCCCTTCTTCTTATATACTTGTGGATTATTCCGTAATGCAGTCAACAAAGTTAAAATAGCCATGATGTTGTCCAACCTTCTTTAGAAGAGGAACCAGAAGAAGAAGATAAAAATATCCCATCTTAACGTGTGACCATGCATTTCCTCCTCACCTTCATGAAGTCTATCTATTAAGCATAGATAGACTTCATGACTTTTTACCCAATATTGGTACAACTAATATTTTCGTGAGAACTAATATTTAGAACTGTGAACCAGCATAACCTCAAAACCAATTGGCCCATTCTGCTCAATATCAGGGCCAGTGCTGCAAACTCCAACCTACAATAAAAAAGGAGATTATGGCCACCAAAATCAGGAGACTGTACAAAAAAGCAGAAGAAATGTAAATTACCATATTTTCGTGCGCACCCTGGAAAATCATGCTTGTTAAAATAAAATGGCATACATCCTCGCCAATTATAAATCTCAACTATGTATAATTGCAACTAATGTAGGGTGCGTAACTATAATTTTCTCAATTTGCCCACCTTTTCCTTGAATTAAACTGATTTAAAATTATTTTCAATTACTCAGTACAGTACAGACAAACAACACTCACACTGTGAAACAGTGACTGACGCAGTTGAAAAAAACGTTCCGTTCCGTTCGATCTGACGTAAATACTTATTGCCAACATGAGTCAACAATATAAAACTGACAAAAGCGTATCTAAATGACAGGAAAAAAATTTACGCAATGCAAATTTGCGATTATATCCAAAAATCAGGAGATTTTATCAAATATGGAAAAGAAATTAGTAGACCAGGAGACTATGCCAAAAATCATGTAATCTCCTGATAAATCAGGAGAGTTTGCAGCACTGATCAGGGCTGACAATTTGTTTTCGTAGATCAGGGATCGAATCTTTTTCCAATTTATAATAAGAATGGCACAATCCCTAGTAATAAAAAAAAACATTGTTTAAGTATATTGATTTTTCAACTGTACATGAGCTTGCATGAGTTGCCTAGATCAAATATCTATTTAAAAAAAGGGCATTTAAAAACCTACGCGATTTCTATTTATTTACATAGTAGTCAACTTCGAATTATCTTCTCTTATAATAAACGTACACCAATGTATATATAAGTATTGAACGGCAACTCGAAGCAACTGTTCGAAAGTAGGTCACGCTGAAAATTCTAGCTATAAATTCAATTTCCTGTGTTCAGTATGCTAACAGCGAAGTTGTAGTGCATATTGATTTCCTCTAAATTTAGATGAGAGCCTGTCTGGCTAGCGCGGCGAAATTAACTTAATCAGGCCACTGTTGTGTTTGTTGGATGCTGCGGAATAAGATATGCAAACCAAATTCAGTAATATTTTTACTTATTCGGTTTTATTGTTTTTAACAAAATATTGGTTTGAGATTAGATTTATGTAATACTGAGAGGAAAATAAAATAACACACGTAATGACTTACGGTTTTCTTATTAGAATCTTTACTAATACAGAAGTTTTGTGGGGAAATCTAACTATTTTATTTTAATAAATATTCTGATTTGTGTTTTTTAAGTAGTCACACTACTATTGTTGACTAGTATAAACAGCTGTAATGCCTTGTATGTTTATCAATAAAACTGTTAGGATTGCTATAGTTGTTAGTAATTCATTTCAGAGTGAACAATAGATCTTGATATATTGACCGCTGCGAATTCATACGCCGATAATGATTTTTGCTGAACAACACTATGTAAAGAGCCAAGCTTTAATTTGTATTGCTGGGGCGAATGACTTGACAAAAGATGTTCTTAACTAATAAGTATAAGGCCTTAGTGCCAAACGTCGAGGGGAGCGTCGTGCGGGCGTGATACGGTGCGTTGAGCGTCACAGGGATTTGAGTGGCGTGTACTCAGGCCGCTTGCATACATTCAACATGGACGCCAAGGCCCACGCTCCACCTGGTCGTTAATTTTAATCGAGCATCGAGGACATGTTCAAATAAAAATATGTTCACAACTACTAAAATTGCATTATGCAATACATGTTATGCCGCGGGACGACATCGGCATCAATATTGTTCTCAAAATAAGTATTATAGGCTTCAAATATTATGTTGTTAAATGTAAAACTTGTGCAATTTTGCGAATGATTTGCTCTCTTGTATTTTAAACTTAAGAATCTTACTTATTTAATCAAATAACATTTAAAAAAATGTGACGCTTTCAAGCTATGTCTAAAATGTTTTACTTTTATAATGTTTCAATTATGTAAATAAAGTTTGCTAACGACTGAGAACAGTAAATTTTGTGTTAAAAACGGCACATTATGTCGATTTATACGCACAACGCGCAGAAACGTAAACAAGCTTTTAACACAAAACATAATCCAGGTTCGGCGATGCGGACACATCGGAGATGGAGGGCGCGGCGGATACGATGCCGTCGGTCAGCGAGTCCATGCCCTTGTTGACTATGGCCTCGAATGGTGCAGCATTGCTCTCTCCAAGTTTGTTGCAAGGTAAACCATGATACTTATGTAGTTTTTTTCTTCTTTAATCCTTAACTTGTTGACTATGGCCTCGAATGGTGCAGCATTGCTCTCTCCAAGTTTGATGCAAGGTAAACCATGATACTTATGTAGTTTTTTTCTTCTTTAATCCTTAACTTGTTGACTATGGCCTCGAATGGTGCAGCATTGCTCTCTCCAAGTTTGATGCAAGGTAAACCATGATACTTGTGTAGTTTTTTTCTTCTTTAATCCTTAACTTGTTGACTATGGCCTCGAATGGTGCAGCATTGCTCTCTCCAAGTTTGATGCAAGGTAAACCATGATACTTGTGTAGTTTTTTCTTCTTTAATCCTTAACTTAAAGCACTCGTGAGTGGTATTGACGGGTTCATCGTCATCATCATCAGATAGTCCACTGCTGGCCGTATGCCTCTCCTATTAACTATGCGTATAATCGAATTAGGTGGTAAATACCCATAATCGCCACGCTGGGCAAGCGGATTGGCGATCGCAGTAATGTGTCCACTATGATGACGCTGCTGCCCATCATCAAACTTTTATCAAATAATGAGGAGTTGGGGTGGTGACAAATGTATTCTTATTGCCGTCACCACACGGAGCATTCTTATTGCCGTCACCACACGGACCGGACGGGTTAGAGGGATTTATTATTCATAATTCCTTGCCTGTAATAGTAACTAAATGGCTATTAAGTTAAAGAATAATTCAAGGACATATGTACTGTGCGTACTGAAAGGTAACCTAATGGTGCAGCAAATGGTGTTTCGTATTGTAATAATTGTGGTTACACATTGTGGTTCGTACAAAACTCTCGTATGGGTTGTCTATCATGTTGTGCACCGACATAGTGGAGCCCAATAACGGCTCGGTCATGGACTCGCACGCATCGCGGCGCGGCAAGCGTTTTATATGTCCGTTGTGCGGTCGATACGAGGGAAGCGCGATGGTTAGTTGTGATCACACGGAATGATTAGAAAAGACGCTTGTGCTCTGCCTGTATCCAGCAGCGAGATACGTTTTCTCAAACTTGCAATGAAAAGGTTACATAACTCGTTGCAGTAATGTACTATTTCATCACACTTGCTGTCTAAGCGCGCCATTGCTTGCATGAGTAGCGGGAGTGATAGAAAAGTGAAATTCCCTAGGGAGTAATAGAAATGTCAGTGCGTCATAGAATAATATTTTGTATTAAAACTTATTTTTTTGTCCGCAAGTGTGATGAAAAACATTGTATGCTTCACGGTCGGTAAGCGGAATACAAACACTAGTCATTAAAAGCCCTCCGTCTACGGCGTCGGGCTTCTAACAATCTCGTTAGTAATACCGTACTTACCTCCCTAGAATCCCTAGATGCACAATGTAGTAATAGGGATGATGACTGTAGTTAAAATAAATTATTTAACGTTATGCACGACATAATATACTACACGACTAGCTCGATTTGTGTAAAAGATGTCTAAGAATATTTATTATTATTATTATTTGTTTGTCTTTGCCATATCTCGGGACCATGGGGTCCCGGGCCTTTGGGAGGCATGCGTGGGGCCGAAGCCAACAGCGCAGAGGCCCTATAAGACAATTAATATAAAGCAAAGGATACACGTGGCGGATACCATCCCCGAGCGCACAATATGATACGTCCGGAGATGGTCCCCGCCAGGTGCAAAGACTATTGCAGTGCAGCACTGTGACTGCGATGGAAACTAAGGTCTTGGGCTATGGTTGGTATAATGGATGGACTGGATACTGGGTTATGGGAGGAGACTAGCGGACACCTGCCGTGACAATCAGTCTCAAAATTGTAAAAAGGCAGGTGGTGACCCGCCAACTCATTTAGTGGGCCCTACAAACGGCCGCACGCACAGTGCGACAATAGCGCAACACTTCAGAGCGGCTTTGAGGTTGTCGAGAGGTGAGACTGCGGTAGCCAGATCCCGGTAATCCGTTCAAGGGCCGCCGGCGTTATGACATTTTACACTTCCAACCTGGAGCATAGGTCCCGCTCTTGCGAATCCACTCTGGCCGGCCGGTCAAGGCAAGCACAGAGGCGAGGGCCATATAAAAGAGCCCTCTGGAATAGGGGTCCGCGGTGTCGCCACTCACCGTCAGCTCGCCACAAGCTGCCCCCGCGGGGTTATTATTATTATTATTAATACACGAAGAAATTATTACTAAGACGTAGATTGCAGTAATTTTTGTACAGAACTTCTATTTAATAAATTGAAAAGAACTTAAAAGAGTAGGTCATTTGGCAGTACTCAAACGTGACGTCACTTTTGAGTATTTCATATAAAATTCCATAGTGGTGATCGTTTTGACAGTTCGAAAAAAGATGCTGATTTGACTTGCCAGTCATCATGCCTATTGTATACAGGTGAAGAAGGCGGTGCGGGTGTGTCATCGTCGCAGGCGGAGAGCGCGGCAGCAGGCGGCGAGGGCGAAGGTGCGGTGAGCAGTTCCGGCGCCAACAACGGCACGCCACCGCTGCGGCCGGCCGACGCGGCTCACGCGCTTGCCACGCTCGCTAGCGCCGCGCTCCATCACCACGAACAGGTGCGATAGCCCAGAAATATATGGGTCAATCACTTTTTCTTTGTTGTTATTCTGTCACATCACCCAGGGGACAACAGTGGTATAGTTTGTTAGAAGAAACTATCATGCACACTCTACTATCATGATGAGTGGATGACCCACCTTGGAAAGGCCACATAACTGTCAAAAAATTCAAACTTTTGTCAATTTGAATGCTGCTAAACTGTGATTTTAAGGGTGACCCAGGAGAACGTAACCATGGCAACGAGTGACATAAAAAAAGTGATTGACCCATATATACACTGGCAATATGGCAGTCCAGGATGCTTAGCCAAGTTGCCAAGCGCTAGCGCTAGTAGCGTATCGTAGTTTTCCCTCTCTGTCACTCTTTCATATTAGAGCGACAAAGACAGTTAGCTGCCTTTCGTTTACGATTGACGATTAAGCGCTAGCGATTGGCAACTAGGCTAAGCATCCTGTCTTTTTACTAAATAACCTGCCAGGTAATGTCGGCTCTGGGTCAGTGTCCAAATGTTGACTTGTAGAAAGGACATTCTTTTGGAATCATTATTCTTTTTAAGAGACCTATTCAACACACTAGAATTTCAGTAAAAAAACACACCAATTGACGTGTAGGGAGGTTTTTGTATTTGTTACGATACTGCGTGTCACTGGTTTCAAATACCCTAAGGGATGTGTATATTGCGGCTTTATCCAATGACTAAGGACAGCCTGTATTCGCGAACAAATTCAATCTGATTATTGTTAAAAAAGTATTTTATAAATATTTATTTTTCCAGAATGAAGCTGATGAGCCGAAACAAATCAACGATGAGGATGCTTGGTTCACAGTGGGCATTGTCAAAGGAACAACGTTTACGGTAAAGTATTTCTCTCGATTAGAATCGCTGGCACACTGTTGCTGACATACTTGCTCAATTCCATGTTTACAATGCTTAGAACCTTCCTTTTTAAATATGTTTTTCATGGTAGTTATCAGCTTATTCTTAAATGAAGTGAACTTTCTTTATACACGCCATAATGTTTTAGTAAGAAAATTGCCAGTAACTGGGCATCTATTAATAACTGGCCACCTCTGGGTACGTAGTAAAAATGAATTCTGTTTATAGGTAAATAGAACGCATTTTAGTAAGAGGCGGCCAGTTATTGAACGAGTGGCTAGTTGGCAAATTTCCAGTAACTAACCATTTTCCAATTTTGTAACTAAAACGTGGTCAGTTATTAGGTTTTTATTTACATTAACTTACCTTAAACCTTCATTAACTTTATTGACCTATACATAGAAATCTTTTTATAGCAAAGGGTGTGAAGTTGCTAAAATTGGCCAGTTACTGACAATTTAACCTATTAATACATTCAAACGATTGTATTTCCCTGGGTGTGCAAGAATAACAGCGTGAAAGATAAAGTTAAATTCTAGCAAGTATTAAATTCTATGTTTAAGTTTATAAAACAATTGGTTTTATTTTAGGTTCAAAACTATTTGTCGGATCCAAACGTAGACTTATCGAACTTATCGCTGGACAACTTGCCCGACCTGTCGGGGCTGCCGACGACGCCGCTGGAGCACGGCACCGCCTACAAGTTCCGACTAGCTGCGATCAACTCGTGCGGCAGGGGTGAATTCAGCGAAGTAAGTGACGCTCTTGACAAATCCTTGTGATTAATTTAATGACTTTCCAATGCTTGAATCAGGGACCGGAACCCGTATTTTCTCCATACAAAAAGAACGGTTCTTTTTTCGTTCTTAGCTATACATATAAATTCTAAGTTAATAGAGTAATTTAAAATATGATATTTTAAATTATATTAAATATTGAGTAGTACAGTCAGGGGCATAAATATATATACAATTTTAGACCTTATGCTCCAGACATAAGTAAAAAAGTGTATACATATTTTTACCCTTGACTGTACATAAAGAGTAAAAAACATTTAAAAACATTGGGCTATTTCGAGGTTTTTGTAAAATAACGGTTCCGGTCCCTGGCTTGAATACCTCGTTTCGCTCAAGATTCCACTTTATAATTCCTCACTACGTTCGGGATTCTATTGTGGAATCCATCGCTTCATTTGGGCTTCAATGAACGCCCTCGTCGAAAATTTTATCCCTTGTGACACAATCTACTATTGATCTCCTTCCTATCCATTGTATTAAACACAAAATGAATTACAGGAAAGCGCGTTCAAGACCTGTTTGCCTGGATTCCCGGGGGCGCCGTCAGCCATAAAAATCTCCAAGTCCGTGGAGGGCGCCCACTTGTCGTGGGAGCCGCCGCAAGTGGCCGCCGAGGGCATATTCGAATACTCTGTCTATCTCGCTGTGCGATCCAATACTCAACCTAAGGTAAATAAGTAACTAAAGATTACAATATTTGATCATTGTTGTTTGTGTGCTCTATTCAATGACATTTTGATTTTTGCGATAGACTATTGAAATGTTAAATAAGAGTGACAGCTCGTAATCACGCTACATAATTTTCATAAAGCATATATGAGTAGTCATACGATTATATGGGTGAGCTGTAAACCTAGCGAATCTTTTTTTAATTTAGGATTTCGATTCCATATAATGAATATGGCTACAAATAAATAAATATAACTATTGTGATTTTTCACATAGTTAAACGAAAATTGTCTAAGGTCTGTTTTATAGAAGCTGAATTTATCTATACGTCTTCATTTATACCTTTTAAAAGAGCGCTTGTAGTCCTATGGGTAATGCCATTATGGATTCATCACAGTTATTTACAGTATATCCCGATTTCCTTCTTGCAATAGTCGATATTACGAGTCATACCTTGTATAGTTCGGGAAATATTATTTGACCGATTCTTATCTTACTTAGGACCTTTTGTTTTGCATCATTAACAATAGAAAAGTGCTAGACTGCTGATTGTCTAGTGAGTGTTATCGCAAAACAAAAGGTCGTAAGTAAGGTAACAGTCGATCAAATAATATTTCCCGAACTATACCGTGTAAATTAGCCTTAAGGTGGGTTTACATCAAACGAGCGAATGCTCATTTTATCCCCCACTCTCACTTAGACCCGCCATACACCGCCGTACAAATGTTTGCAGTCCGCCTGCAGTTCTCTTAGCCTCGTAAGACCCAATGTACAGTCGAGGAAAATGAATGTTTAGCAGGTTGCCATAATTCTGAAATTAGTCGTGCTACATTTTCCGACTGCAAGCGACTAATAACGAACCAAGACATGTCTATAATCGTCAAATAGAAGAAAACAGCATATTTCTATCTTTGTCTGTCTTTGGCATTAACGTCAGTGACAAGTATTGTAGTTGACAGCAATAGGATACTTCATTCCGTGTATGTTTCATATAAATGTGAACTTTTTTGTTTTTTGACTTTTGTTACTCGAACGAACTAACACGACTAAGGACTGATTTTTCAATACCCAGGCCTATCACTGCGAAAATCGAAATTCGTAAATTTCGAAGATTTTTCTCTGTCACTCAAACGAAGGCGTCATTAGAGTGAGAGAGACAATAAATCCTCGAAATCTACGAATTTCGTTTTTCGCGGTAGGGCCGCAGGTCAGGTCACAGTATCTGTCAAATAAATGTTAGCTCTATCCTTTTTTGACCTTAGATAAGAATGGTAATAATTTTAACTAATGGACACTTTTAACTGAGGATTGAAAAATCAGCCCTTAAAGAATAATGTTTGGCATGTTTTCACTTTCACAATAGTCAGATAAAAAACGTGTCACTAAAATAGTCAGATAAACAACGTGCACTTTTTCTTTCACATGCATGAACATAAAGAAAGTGTTATATTTATCTGACAGATAACCTTACCTGACGATTATGAAACAAGCCTTTCATCTACTAAGTTACACGAGGAAATTAAATAAAAAACTATTTGCCTGCTTATATTTATTAGTAAATAAATCATGTTTGAAAAACGAGCGTAGACCCCGTGGTTGTTTATGACAATTAGGACTGCTAAAAAATGGTCTTGCATGGAAGTAACTAGCTCAGTGCAGAGGTCCCATCCCAGGGAGATATCTTCCCATGCTTGATTGCAATGTTGGATGAGGGCTTCGGTTCTCCATTAATTCCGATCCCATACATTTTCTGTAGGGTTAAGATTACGTGATTGAGCCAGCCATATTATTTTAGTCATTTTCGGGTGACGATCGAACCAGGTATTAGTTATTCTAGCCGTGTGTATTATCTTGCTCGAATGAACAATTAGGCATCTCCTGTTGTGAATACACATTCGCACACTGGGAAGCACATTCTCTTCCAACATCGTAACATAATCCACTGCATTTGCTCTTGGAGTTCGCCTACGCCATCAGCACTCATCCAGTCCCACAAGTTGACACCGTTTTTTTCTTGATAACGTGTATGCCGCCATAAATTTAATCTGCCACGAATGCAAGATTTAAACGTTTTCTCATCTGTGAAAATTGTTGACGATCAATCGACATCCAGATACTTATTCGTGAGCAAAGTCCGCACGTGCAGTTTTTTAATCAGATTAGGTTGTAATTTTCGCAATATTATATTGAAAGAATCCATACAATATTTTATAATTATTGAGTTTGACGTATCTTTGTCATTTGGCAGTCATTGTCACAATCTGATTACCAAACAAACATAGTTTGAAAATCGAACTACCGTTTCACCCAGCAAGAAATAAAACTAGAAAACTTCATGAGTATGTGACGTAATTTGTCATTATAATACGACCAGATTATGTGGACGATTAAACTGCTAAACATTCATTTTCCTCGACTGTACATTACAATGTACATAGCTGTTGCAATTCAATTTGATTGTTTCATGAACCAATTGAAGTAAAATTTCTTTCGATTCATTGTTTTTTGAAGTAAACGAAATTCTTACCAATTTAGATATACAACAAGGTTTCATTTTAAAAATCGGAAAGTAACTATGGTGGGCCTTACGAGGATAGAAAGTGACTGCTTGAAGCGGCCCGTGTATGGTCGGTCCTAATGCGGGCATCGTTCGTAGGAGGCGTCCAAGTCGCAGCTAGCGTTCGTGCGCGTGTACTGCGGCAAGGCGAACACGTGCGTGGTGCCGCAGTCGTCGCTGAGCGCGGCGCACGTCGACTCCTCCACCAAGCCGGCGATCATCTTCCGCATCGCCGCGCGCAATGAGAAGGGCTATGGGCCCGCTACGCAAGTCAGGTGGCTTCAAGGTTAGTTCACCCTATATCTCGTTTTATACTGTATAGTCTACGTAAACATGTTTTTTCTCAAACTTATTGGCATTACGTACGTCAAATTAAACCAGGAAGTACCATCTCGCTGGTTCGACGATTGAACTTGATATGTAAAGGCATTTCATAACTTTGCAGTTGTAGGACTGAAAGTGCCGGAAGGAACCTGCTTTAAAAGTTAAATACCGGAAGTAACTTTTAAAGTGACAGAACATCTTGGCATTTCACCGTAACAAAAATTAATGTCAATGCCACCAGGTAAAAAATTATCGCAAATAGTAAAAAAAAAATTAAATAAATAAATATCTTGAAACATCTTTCACAAATCGCTCAATTAAGGCTTGTGATGTGGGTACCAGGCGACGATATATATAATAGATAGATACAAATAGATGCTTAAATACATAGACAGCCACGACCAAGGAACCAATACTTGTGATAAATAAATACACAAATAACGCCCTCGTCGGGATTCGAACCCGGAACCTCCAGCTTCGTAGGCAGGGTCATTAACACTGGGTTTAACATTTATCATATCAATTAATATATGAAGTTCGGGCAACCAACGTGGAACCAATTCCAATAATTACAGGGAATACAGATAGGTTATCTCGAGGTTACACATTCCATTCGCGATATGTATATCATTATTTTGGTTACTTCTACTGGTAAACTTATTTTAAATATTGAAATCTGTATTTATCGATATACGATCGGAAGTCGATAAGCGAGCATTCCCGATGACATACTGACCGCTCAAGCTACAAGACGTGTACATACTCCGGCACTGTTAAGAAAAAGCGGCCTTTTTTAGCAATGGAACGGTGTTTCAGATTATAAATGTGCTACTTCTTTACAGACATGAAATCAACGGGAGTAAAAAGATCAGGCGAGGGCCGGTTACCAGGCGCATCGCCTTCCAAACAGCCCAAACAAATAATGCACTAAGGTAAATTTGAGTGACGGAATCAAAGTATCTCTAGTTTTAAGTAGTTATATGTACAGACTGAGTGAATATTGTTCAATCCATATGATTTATTATTGTCAATAGGACTATTCCAAGCTTGAAATCTCGTTTTAAAAATCATAATAATGATAAGGTGATTTCTTTTACAATTGAGTACACCATTCCCCTTTTTATGTAGTCTTCAAAGGAAGGCATTATAAGTATATGTATTCGTGTTTTATTTTAGATTAGTTTTGACTATTATTATCTGCATTGCAACTTACACTATTTTTTAATACATGATCTAAGTATGCTTATAGTATTATGATTTTAACTCGATTGTCAGTCTCACTTTTGTTACAATAGTTGTATTCTTGCTAAGGCGATTATTGACTCTAAGCTCATATGTTCAGGGTAAATAACTCTACTTGGAACTATGAGAATTATAAATTAGTATGAGCAGTTGATTTATTTATAACATCATAATGAATACAACAAAATTATGATTTTAACATTTTTAAATGAAATCAAAGCTATAGTATAAATTATAGTTATGTTTTAGCTTATGATTCTTGTTCTTTCAAATGAAGTTGAAAGCGGATTGTACAGGAAGTTTCATAGTTCCGAGTTACGTTATTCAGCCAGTCGATTGAGGACGGGGCAATGCAAATCTAGACCTAAATGTTCCACCAATGTGACATTACTGTAAGAATAGATTAAAATTAATCGATCCTTTAGTAAAATTCATTATATACAACTGGATGTATTTTAAATTTAATATACAGGAAGATTAATAGCAAAGTAAAATAGTAGAAACATGTTTTTTTTTAATCTGGAGATAATAAAAAGTTATTTTTCCAAATAATTTGTTTGTGTTGTTCCCATCGATAGAAATATATTTATTTACTGCTGATATAAGATACTTGAGTCGGTTAACTTCAAACTCGGGTAAATCCATTTCTGACTTTTGTGAGATTTTTGTATACAATAAAAGCTTAAGCAATAGGTTTTGTTTTTATTTCATGGGTTAAGTATAAATTCGTGTAGTTTTTGAGAAAAATAAAGTTAAAATCACAACATTTTATCAAAATCAGGTAAATCCATGTGACAGTTTATTTCAATTGAAACTGAAGGCAGGTCCATCAAAGCCAATCAGCGAAAGAAGTTTGTTCAATATGGCTGTCAGTCATGTCAATTTCTAATCATATTTTATTCAAATCTTGATAAATACAGGTATGTTAAATCAAAATTATATAAATCCTCACTGAGTTTTTTCAAAGATAGATAAATTGCATACGAATATATCGTCGGTTGACAAGCAAAAGTCACTAAGTAACAAATACCTACTTGAAATAAACGTCGTATCTCAGTTTTGACACAAGAACGACATACGAGGTTGCTAAGAATAGTGACAGTTTTTATAGTGATTTTTGGTTGTCAGCCGATGATATGAAATGAAGGTGAATCCAATCAAAATTCATATTTTTTTTAAATAACCCACGTTAGATGATTTTTATGCTGAGTTTGTCGAACAGGATCGATTTTTTATTGCTTTAGTCATAATGAAAATAATCTTCCCTTAAAATGACCGAATTATCACTTTTTCAATAATCTCTCAAGTGGTTAGAGTGGATTTATCTGAGTATGAAGTCAACCGACTCATTTGTTATAATTTCTTCTTATGAGGATGCACAAGTTGCTTTGACATTACGTCTGTCTATTATACTTGATACGTTCATTTATTTAATCTTTATTGCACAAAAAATCGTACAAAAGGGTGACCTAATACTGTGGAGTATTCTCTAAGTCATACATTCGGAAGGTGCTCACAAATGTCTTATGTGGCAACCATATGGGTGCCTTTTTAATGAGACATCCCACTTTGTCGCTAACAATAAGGACGGATTTAGCTTATGGCTAGCTATAATGGGACGTATTACATTCAACTTTTAACTAGTCTAGTCTTTCATACTCAAAAAATACTCTGATCTAAACTCAATATAGTCGCACCTAGGCCACTTTTTACACTGGGAATAGGTAGGAAAAAAACAACACCGATTTGCAATTTGGCTTTTATTTTAATACTTAATTACATATTATTGAGTACACTATACATTTGTTTCATTGCTATAAAATGCTATCTATTCAAAACTCCGGTAGGCATTTTACAAGAAAAATGATAATATAAATAATTTTAACTTTCGTTTTATAGAAAATTTCCTATATTCAAGATATTTTGCGTTTTATCATGATATTAAAGCAGTATCACTAAATTTATTATTTGGACAATTTAATTTTATTTCTGATATAGGTTGTTCAAACGATTTAAAGGCGGTGGTAAACCTCCGTTACTGAAATTAAAAAGATACATTTTATTCATTGTTCGGAGAAAAGAATTGATTAGTTTAATATTAGACTGATCGAAATCTATCGATACTCACCAAAGATACAGTCCCGAAAAGCTTGTACCATCCTATAACAATATTGGAAAGGTTGAGGTCGTCTAACATAATCTGCGCCACGCCCATGAACACCTTTTTGCCTTCGATGCGGCCGTAGTCGCCCCAAACGGTCACCTGCAACACAAACCGTCGCGTGTACTGCAACTAGTAGATGTTTAACACTAATCACGTAGCTCATACGTCAGACATAAAGTGCCCCATTATCAATCAAGTCCTGTTGCAATAATATATAACATAAATTATGTATTATTTTATTTAAAGTTTTGGACGCCAATGTAGTTTAAACGTATATAAGTCACCATCCTACAGAACATTTTAGACCTGTATGCACGTACGTAAAGTTCAAGTTCAGTTTTGACACTTCGATAGTGTGACGTCTGAGTGACAGATATTGTACTGGACGTGGCGTCGAAAAGGTTAAAATTCTACATTTGTTTGCAGGTGGTATACTAACGGGTGGTAACAGAAAATTTCAATGTTTTTACAGTAGGTAGTAAAAAACAGTTGGCTCATACGGAAATAGTATTTTATGCAACCCTTGTTTAAGAGAGGTCAAAAAGGCGAGTGGCGTGGGTAACAATTTGAGGCGAAGCCGAAAATTGTTATTAAAGACGCCACGAGCATTTTTTGACTCGGTTAAACAACGTTGCATACAATACTTTTTCTACGACCTCACATTTATTTTCAAGTAAAATTGTAAAGAGAAATATTCTTAGTCAAACACAATTTTATTAATCATCAAGGTCGGGCGGGAGACGTCAAAATTAAAAAAGAAACCTCTATGGTTTACTGTTCGTTAGAAATGACATTTAAAATTAGGTTGGCAGCCATGTATTTAATTAAGTCTTGTAAACACGAGGTGTCTTAAAATGCAAAAAACGCACTGCGTGTACATCCGAATGCGTTTATAGGGAATAGATAATATAGACTTATCTTGACATCTGTAAGGTAGGGGCTTAAAGGTGTGTTCACGACCATGTAATTGACAAATAAAATTACGGGAGTAGAAATAGTAGATTGTACAACAAGTGCATAAAGTGACCCATTTTTAGCCGAGGCAATTTTTTGGACTGAGCGAAGCGAAGACCAAAATAGTAGACGAGGATAAAAATGGACATTTATGCCCGTGTTGTACACTCTGCTTTTCACTTCGTTTGCGAGGAAAGTAATATTTTTCACTGCAATTTACACAACCAAGTTGTCGTAAAGCGAAAGAAGAAAAAATATACAACCAACACCCGCCAACAAATTTTTTTATTTCTCCTATTAAACGTATAAACGCATTAGGAGGTAAATGTCCATAATCGCCACGCTGGGCAAGCGGATTGGCGATCGCAGTAATGTGTCCACTAGGATGACGCTGCTGCCCATCATCAATCTTTTATCAAATAGTGGTCACTGACACTTAAATCCCTTAGTCGACTCTTACGACACCCGCAGGAGGAGTTGGGGTGGTGACAAATGTATTCTTACTGCCGTCACCACACTGCGGACATTTTTTTTTTTTTTTAATATTCAACCTGTGATCAGAGCTTCTGATGCTCGATTTTCTGCCAAGACAAACATTTCAGAGCATTTTTGAACGATAATCGATATCTATTTTATGTGATTTACTAAATTTAATGAGAGAAAATACAGAATTCTAATATCGTAATATATATGTAACCAATTTTGTCAGTTATAGTATTTTATTGCTTAATAAAATTGTGCAATATGTTTTAACTGTTTGGCTGTTGGGACCGATTACCTTAGCCCATCTTCGCCTTAGAAAACAATTTTACTTTTATGCTCTAGAACATGAAATGAGATTTTATGTCGTCTACGCACGACATAAAGGTGCACTTTTTGAGCATGAGAAGTGAAAAAGGGCTTTATGAAGTCTTAGCTACTTCTTTTTAGATGATTAAACTTACATTTCTCTTAATGTACCTTTCATGAATCTAAAACGGTTTACACTCACTTGCAATACACATCCTTTAAAGTTTTCCCGAAACGTGAGCGTCTGCTGGTAGAGGGGATCGAGTGTTCTGCGGGCAGTGCTAGTCTTCGCTTTGGCGACGCAGCGCTTGCCGCTGACGAGGTAGACCTTCACGTAAGGCGCTGGAAGAGTGCGGCAGCCCTGCCGGGCTTGGAGACCGCGCGCGCGGATTACCTCCACCTGTGCGGATGGGGTTATTGGTATCTCATATTTGTATTTTACATAAACATAAATCGAATAACGACATTTTCAGTCAAGCGATTGTCTTTTTATGGAACTATCTTACAGAAATCGACTTAATTCCACGATAAGCTCAATTCAGGCTTGTGTCGTGGGTATAAAGCTGCAATATATTGGAACAAAGATAAAGGAACTTCATGAGGATCTGACGACGTTACAGTTTATTTAACCATCGGTTATGGTAACCACCACTCCAAAAATGCCTTAACAGGCTATGAAAAAAAAACTACTGCAGATCAGCAGATATTAATTGTTCCGACATAATTAAATACATCCTTAATTTGTCTGGGTATGTTGGACAAAAAACACTCTTTACGTAAATATTCAGCAGGTTCGGCACCCTTAGAAATTCATAAATAGATTTATTATATCTACGAATCTTACAAAGCATTTAATTTTCCTCACACCAAATTCTTGAGGATAGACGTATTCCGTACCTCAAGGAAGCCTTTTTGGTAGCACATGGAAAGTTGGACATCGCCCAAAGTAGGTGCTCCGAGCAATTGGCGGCCTACTAGCTGCCCCGGACCTAGGCCGTCGATGAAGTCCGACAGGCCGCCGCCGTCCGAGGAGCCCGACCCTCGCATGCCGGGAGACCATCTGTCAATTCGTTTATTCGATAATATCTATTTTAGGTATACTTAACGTTTTACTCTCAAATCTAATAAATAATTACGGGGATATGAACGAGTAGATACTAAAACTTTAATTAATTGGATTTACTTACACCTACCCACTAACACATATCTCGCATGCAGAGGACTGGTAACAATAGACAATTGAAAATATAAATGAAGGGCGAAGCGATAAAGCTATTAGGTTAATTTAGTTGTCAGTTTTGCTGGAAAGTGTAGGTACTGTAAGTACAGTTTATAAACCTTTACGGAAATTGTGCACTGGGTTATTTTGTTTTAAGTAAATTCTATGTATTCTATTTCTCTATCAAACGGTTATGTGTACGTATTTTCTTAATCTGGCGATCAATTTTTTTCACTAATAACGTCAGATTAAGTAACTTCGTCCAAATGATGGTCAGATATAAATATAACAATAATTTGGATCAAAATGAACAAATCTGCAATTTACTTAACGGTATTTTTAACACCATGGATGGCTAAAAATGTCCAAAGTAGATCTCCATGGACGTAGAGATATCACTCAGCTAAATGAATGACGCTCGAGTATCTACAAGAATATCCCCTTGGGCTCCCCTACTATACAGGGTGTAATCGATAAGTGTTTACAGGCCATAATTCCGTAAATATGAGAGATATCAGAATTTTTTTAACTGATTTCGGAAGTACGTTACAAAACGAGTAAAATTACACTTATAACTTTTTTGAAACAATATCAGAAATATCCCTAATATTAACTTCAAACCCTTCCATACATTTAGTAGGTAACCGTTCATTCAAAGATAACAAACTTTTCATTTAAGAATAAATGCTAGATTAATTATTTGATAAACGGTAGTATTATTATTTTATTACAATGTGTTCGTACAAATAACGAATCTCTAACAGTTTTATCTCTTACGACACCCGACATTTTTTAAGGCTGTCTATGTAAGTCGTCATACTAAATGTATGGGAGCGTTTTAAGTTAGTATTTTTAATATTACTTCATCTATTTAGAAAAAGTTATTAATGTAATTTTACTCGTTGGGTAACGTACTTTCGATATCAGTTAAAAGTTTTCTGATACCTCTCTTATTACCGGAATTATGGCCTGTAAACACTTATCGATTACACCCTGTATATTTACCACGCATTAAAAGGGTTGGATACTTTGTAACAAAGTGTAATATAAAAAAAACTATTTAAATACGTAATTGGTTCAATTACTTTGTTAAAATATTGTGTAGCAATCGTTTCGCCCCATATAGGTATAATCAACTTCATTAAATTGTTAGTGCTTAGGTTCTGCGCATATAATTTCTGAAAGTTAAATATGTGTAAATTTACATATATCTTAAATGAGGGTTGTCATGCATTGGTTTAATTTTTTAGGAAAAATATTTTGGCCAATGAGAATTTAATTCTGTTAATATACGTTAACCCTTTAACAGGCAGACAGATACCAGAAATGCGCAAAATTGAACTCTTGTCACTTTGACATAATGTTGAAACGTGGTGGGAAACATATTCCCTCTGCCTTATAAAGGGTTAGACTGGGTAGAGTTTAGGCCGATACCTACCTGAACCACCCAGTTACAAAGTATGGGAATTACGTTTCAGGAGAAAGATAACGATACGATTTGTGGTTTTACGATTTTTGGCTAGTTAGTTAAAATTGAGAGTGGAAACTACCTAACGTGTGAATTTTGGAACAAAATATTTTCATTAATAAAACATTTCAAGATTGGGACATTTGGGAATGAGAAGGGACGTATTCAATTAATTAGGTTAATTATGGTTACTGCTACGTCTTCGAATGGGGTTTCACTTCGTAAGTGATAGATTTTTACATTAACATGATTGATTACTAGGAGTAAGGAAGTGCATTCCTCGGTAACAAGCTTCTTCTTATTAAGCTCAGTCGAGCCATTATTGTCAAAATATACTGGTACTGTATACAGGTAGGTAAATAATTACGTACAATAGGTACTTATTTGTGAGCGGCTTAGTAAGAACGTCCCACTTTGTCGCTTGCCATACGGGCGCTTCTTAGACATTTAAATCGTAAAAAGGTACAAGCCTATTCCGTCCTTAGGTAAAGCTAGAAAGTGGGACGTTTATACTAAAACGCTCACATTACCAATACATAACAAATCAAAAATCGAGGCACAATGATTGTATCAAAAATTTAAGAAAATATTATTTTTTATTATTAGTTCGCTTAAACTGTTACTTTTTTTTTTAATGCTATACGTGGCAAACGAACAGATAAATCGCCTGACGGAAAGCGATTAACGTCGCCCATGGACACCCGCAACACCAGAGGCGTCGCAAATTTTTCATATGATCACTCATCTTTTTTATTTAGTATATTCAAATCTAAACGAACTTATTTTAAACTAAACCAATTAGAATCTTTTAAAATTACTATGCATATAAACTATTTATTCTGATTAGATATGATCGAAATGGAAACATCGTGAAGTCCATTGTTCCTCGATTTTTGAAACTACCACAGGATCAGAATAATCATAAAAAATACAACAAACAATGACAACATTGATACAATAGTGAAGAAGAGGGCGGTAGTCTTTCAGATGCATCGAGTGGTAACAGTCAAGGTTGTTCCTATGTGGACAGTACGGTAGAAAATTGAAAGAATCTAGGAGAAAAACTTAGCAAGTGCTAGACAGTAACTAAAGCTTCATAAAGGATACAAATCGCCTTGATTGTGCGTTACTTCAAACAAAGGCGCTAGGATTAAATTACTAAATATAAACTTGTTTAAATTACTAAATGATCGTAACTAATACATGTATTATTTATAAGGGGCCTACCTACAGTTAAATACCGATACTGGATTATACTTAGGTAGATATTTTAAGACAGGGATTACATTTTTGTACGTGTATTAGGTAACAAAGGTTATGGAGCATCCGAATAGATAAGTGTAGAATAAAAAACCAGCCTAAATATTTACTATAACTAAAAACACTGTAATTTCAGGGGATTGACACTTCACGGGTTTCAACTGCGTCCCAAACTTTATTTACTTCAGTTTCATTATCAATGATTTATGAAATGTATCAATCATAGTGAAACATGCATGGAAATCAAGTAATTAGGTGTGTGGTGTGAGTGGCGGTGAATGTACATAGATCAGACATTAATATAACATGTCTCAAATAATCCAAATAAAATAAATTAGTGCAAACATCATAGGCGTTCAGATCAGGCAACATTTAAATTCCAACGACAGTCGTGCATCTTAAAAGGTAGGAAGAATAACTGACCCCAGTAAACAGAGTTCTGTCTCGCTATCGACTCGGAAACTGTGCCACTAAGTTTGTGACACGAGAAATAAATTAAAATTAAACTTATCACATTATTGAAAGTGTGCGTTGCCTAGCGAGAGAAGACTGATGCGTGCTGAACGTGAACAAAAAGAATGAAGTGAGAAACACCAACATAGTCCGATATCATGCGCTTACAAAACGAGAGGCATAACAGAGAGGGGGAGAGTAGAAGACGCGAGCAACATCAATGCGCACATAGAAGAGTCGAGTTCGGCGGGTAATCAGCGGATGGCGGCTTGGGTCGGAG
The DNA here is from genome assembly GCA_025490895.1 of Thaumatotibia leucotreta. Taxonomy (NCBI): domain Eukaryota; kingdom Metazoa; phylum Arthropoda; class Insecta; order Lepidoptera; family Tortricidae; genus Thaumatotibia; species Thaumatotibia leucotreta. The sequence continues at coordinate 23,956 of JALPQI010010698.1, forward strand.
CGGACAGCGAGCGACTTACGAGGATCCCTCCGAGCTAGATATGGAGGCGAGGCTGGCGGCGTACACTTCGTGCGAGCGCTGGAAGGTGGTGGTGGTGGGCTGGGTGCGCTTGCGCCGCGCGCCGCTGCCTTCTACGCGGACAAGCGCGGCGTTAGCGGGGGGCGAGTCGCGGGCGGCGCGGGCGCGCGGCCGCGGTGCCGCGTCGCCGGCGTCGCCACGCGCCGCTCCGCCGCCCACGCCGCCGCCACCGGCACAACATAACGTCACAACACATTCAGTACCCATACCCACAACATTGTACATACATACATTCTTTTAACGGCCTCTGTTCCTAGACATTTTAAGAACATACGTAGCGCACATAATGACAGTTAAAATTTTACCACTGTACTATACCTACTCATGACCACTGTTCATGATCTGTGATAAGATTAGGTTATTTGATGGTGGTTGTACGATATATCATAAAATGAATAAATATTAAGTGTATGTATGTGGTAGATACAATTGGTTCTGTTGGGACATTATCTTTGATTTTGACTGTGTACCGGTTCCTTGTGATTTTTAAACGGAATCTGTTGTCACGTTTTGAAACCCGGTAAAATAAATTACCGTAAATTACATTTTTTTTACACAGTTCGGTACTGTTTTATAATTGTTTGATTGTTTGTATGCCACATTATTGGGTATATTCAGATAATGCGCCCGTAGCTTAACGTTTAAAATATATACTTATTATTAATCGATACACTATACCCCAATTTTTTTTTATATAGCAGTGTTAACTTTATATTTAGATTACTCAATACGGAATAGAACGTTACCCAGATTTCGTTAATTCGCTTTAATATTATCTACCTAGTTACTAGATAGCTGGCCAGTGAAAGCACTAAACATCTTTGGCTGGTATATGTACAAAAGCAACACCAGACATTAAACTACGGTCTCTGTGAAGTTGTTTGGCATGCTGTGTTCTCTGACGACCTAGGCGATTATTAGATTGTTAAGCGATGGTTTCAGAATTAAGTGGTAATTGTGGTTGTTCAGTCAGTCACATCAACGAGCCCCCGGGACCGCACTATTGTGTCAATGTCGCCGGCCCGCCGGCCGCCAACCTGTCCTCGTCGTTCTCGCTGGACGCGGACGAGGCCCGCGACACACCCGCGGCGCCTCCCCGCATTTCTCCAGGCACCACTTCTTCACTGCGTTGTACCGTAAACGAATTTTTGCCACGTTTACCGAACCCTAACCTCCGTTTTCGTCCTGTCGATCATTGCATTAGACACTTGAGTTAATATAGTTTTATTAACACGTTAGCCTTTGCGCATCAATAATGGAATTAGGTAGCTGGCATGTTTGGAAATGAATGCAGAAAGGCCAGCATGTATGGAGTGGCGCAGATGCGCGTGTGGTGGGTGTAAGTGGACTATAAGCGAGTAGTAGGGTTCACCTGTAGCGGACAGCTGCGACGTGGAGTTGCTCTTCTTGCCCATGCCGGGGCCGAAGTAGTCCCGGGGTTCCGCTTTCAACAGCACGTCGTCACTACTGGGCTCCATTTCGCTGGCGCCGCCCAGCGCCGTGTCGCTCAGGCTGCCGTCTTCGCAAAGTTTTACGTTATAGTGGAAATCTTAAAAGGTATAATACTCTCAGTAACGTATTCGTTATGCAAATAAAATAAATAACTGATGTATACGTACCTGTTTTTTCGTCAGGCGGTACGTCTGCATTACTGAGGCTGCGTGTGAATTGGCCTCTACGTGATTCTCTTCTCTCCAGCGGCTGCGTCTGGTTGCCGCTGCGACCGTTGTCGCGACCTCCGTAATCATTACTGCGTTTGGACCCCCGCCGTGACGATGTTTTACCGCGTTGATTTTTTCCAGATTTTATAGAGGATTTTTTGGATTGATTAGCGGCGCGTCGTGCAGGTGGTGCCAATGATTGTAAAGTTTGAAATTCGGGACGCGCAGGTGGGTTGTCGACGACGGGTGGTACGGAGTCCGTTTGTGGCGGCGAGTCGGCAGTGGTTTGATGGGTGTCGTCGGATGGCAGATGTGAGGCGACAGGAGTGAGCACACGACGGGGCGAGCCGAGTTTTGTGGGAGAAAGAGCAATACACATAGAATTAGCCATCATTCTAAATTCACGATCTAAATGATTTGATGATGCTAAAGAATACGAACGGACGCGAGCTTTTTTAATTATAGACGGTAAAGGTTCTCTGAACAATTCTAGATCTGGTGGAGGAGATAGGGAGTTTGGCGAGCGATATTCTTGGAAGGTAGGATTGTCATTAATACTAACAGTGCCTTGTTTCTTCGTGTTCATGCCATTTGTTTCATTATCTTTAAGTTCACTGGTATATTTATCAGCTAATGTTTTGAGCGCCTCGATATCTTTCGGCGTTATGCTCATTTTCTTAAATATGTTTTTTACGTCTTCCGGGGTCCCAACATCTCCATTTTTCATTGGGTCCTCAGGGCATTTAGTTAAAACCAGCGAATCGGAATTACATCTTTGGAATCTATTGTGGTTTGTTGGTGTCATACTGTCCTTATCTTGCGGTTCATATATTGCTAAATCTAAAGGACGCTTGGGGTCAATAGGTTTAATTTCGTTTTCATTGTTTAAATGAGACATGTCCTTCTCACATACTTGTGATATGATATCTGTTTCCAGGACTTCACCTAAGGAGTCACGAGATTTTAATTTAGATGTATCAGCGTTGTCCACACTATTTTGTTTATCTATGCTAACGTGAATAGTGGTTTCTGCTATACTTCCATCACTGTCATACCCGTGGTATTGGGAACAATTCTCATAGCTCTGTGTCAAGTCGGTACTTGATCGTTTATGTAAACTTGAATTAGGTGGCCTACTTTCTTGTTGGTGTAAGTCTACGCCGCGGTTATTGTTTATGCTTGAGCTACACTTATTTGCTGAGACGGAATTATTTACAGTCGTCTGTGTTGCAATAGTACTTTCTGCTCTCACAAAACTTTGAACACTAGGCAATTTTCTTCTAACAGTTTCTTTAGACTTCATTGGGTAACCATCAATAGTCGCGGATCGTCGATATTCTCTCGATGGGTTTTCGAAATTAGGCTGTTGTTTTCTTCTAGTCGGTAAAGTTTGTTTAATAGGGTGGTCAGGGAAATCACCTAGGTATTTAGTTGTAGAGAAACTTGGTTGGTCTTCATAAAATGGAAGGTGCCTTATATTATGTATTTGTCGCGGATGCCTCGAATCAATTTGGATGGTATATCCGTTATAGTCGTCGCTTATAAGATAAGCGAAGGGGTGATTATATTCAGGGCAACTTTGACTCCTTTCGTAGGAATGTCGATGGGTATATTCCCTGGGGGTCGAGCCCGTTGAGCCGCTGCGCGCCAGAATGCGTCTAAGGCGTCGTGTGGGACGCGCACGGTGCACCACGGGCGGCCCGCCAAGGCCGGCCTCGGGGCGCTGCCGAGCACGCCGGCGAAACCCATTTGACATGAACACGTAAGGCAACTGTCGTTTAGGAAATTCGCATTGGCGGTAGACAGTAGGGATAAGGTTAGCGCTATCACAAGAGGATGATGTACTATGTATAGGAAGGATGCGTTTCCTGCAGCAGGTAAAGTTGTTTGATCAGTTAATGTTGAGCTCGCTGTTCGTAAAAAAGATCATATGGACGAGTATGTAAATAGGTACCTAAGCATGCGTGTAGGACGCGGTCGTTCCGATTGTGTGCTGAAAGCGCTGGAGGTGACAGAGGCCACGGACTCGAGGTCGGAGTCGGCGGCGGCGGCATCGGGCGAGAGGCGGCGCCGCGGCCAGCCGCCGCCGCGCGCCGCTAGCTCCGAATCCGACAGGCCTGCGTAGTGCCGCTCCCAACCTAGTCACACATCAATTCTGGTACCGATTAACGTCACACGCATCAACTACATATGTTATTTGATAAAATCGACCAGAATTGAACTTTCTTACATTAAGCATAAGTATATAATTAATTCTCATAACAAGTTATGACATTTGTGCAAAATTAAATTACTTGCTCTACATGAATTTCACTACAAACCATTTACCTACAAGAATGCAACTAAAAGTGATCAAGGCAATTAATTCTACGAATAGGTAACTTTTAAAGCTGAATTATAACCTACAGGTTATAATTAAGTAATGACAACTAATTGCTACATCAGCTACGTGATAATTACCGTAGGTCAAATGATAAGGTCTTATTTTATTAGGTACATGTTAAACTCTTAATCAATTCGCTTTGATATCTCAAGGTAAATAATTCTGAATTTCATAAAGAATTTAAATTTGGGAATCAGACATTTGATATTCCATAGATATGAACAACCACTTTTTGGTGGTGTCCCAGGGCATTTTCGTGTTATTGACCTTGTGGCGTGCTTCGGTAGGTGAGTGTGGCGCCAATGTGGTGCGGGGCGATCCACTTACGTTCCTCGAGGTCCGCTGACACCTGCGCGCGGACCGCTCGTTGCGCGCTCTGCATAAAAAAAAAAAAAGAATAACGTGTTACCATGTTATTTAATATTGTAAATTGTTGGTGTCTATAATTTGTAAGCAGTGAATTGCCTGATCATTGAACCACTGCATAGTTTTCGCTATACAGCGGGACGAGAATTGCACTCTGCTAGAAGACAGTTAATATACGAGGACGTTACTTAATTCTTATTTTTGGCAAGCCCAACATCGATATAACCCCTTTCTTAATGTGTGCGTTCTAATGAAATGATACAAAAAAAAAGATATTTTCCTCTTTGTTATAGCATAAAGCGAGTAAACTTAAAATAATGTGTATTTTTCCCTCTAATGCACTTCGCGATGTTATTTAAAATATTATAAAAAAAACGTGTACAGTGAATTCGCTTTGCCACCTTTTTATTATAATTATGATTAGATATTAGATAAATATACTTAGTATTAGATACAAATAAAAATCGCAATTTGTGTCGGAACAAGAGCGGGTTGCTTGGCAGAACGTAACTACTAGTTTTGGGTTTAAACAAAATGTTCTTTATAAAAACTTACGATATTTATTTCTACACTAGTGGGTAAGTTTGTAATACTAACTTTATGAAATCAAAATGAAAAAGGTACCTATTTATAATACAATTAAAACAAGGGAATGTTGAGTAAAAAAATTGGTTCATTTATACCTGGTGGGGAATTTGCGGCAGCTGTCTTTTCTTGGGACTGGTGGTGGGCGTCGCGGTGGCGGAGCGAGATTGGAAGCGCGGCGCGTACGCGTGCGTCGGCAGCCGCGCCGCCTCGCGCTCCTCGCACACTGCAACACATGCTGCGTCAGCCTATCCGCTCAGCGGAAAACGATCACTACAACAGTTAGCAGACAAGACCATGCAAGAGTTCATGATGGAGGTTCGATGTGCGCACGATCGTAATTCCGCGTGCACAACGCAATCTAAAAAGTAGATACAGTTAGCGTGCTCGTAGTCAAGAACGGGACGAGGGCAGTGGAAGATGCGTGAAAACAAAAATAAAGAGGAACAGAGCGAGGAAGTTGATAGTAAGTGGTAGTAAAGTGATGATGAGCGGACGCGGCATCGCGGTTGTCCTGGTAGTGTTCCGTGCGGGGTGGGCCCGCGTATGAGTGAGGGGCACCTGGGACACCCGGGGCACCTGTGTAGCGCCACGCGGCCTCGCGGTCGGCGGGCGGGGACAGCGAGCGCCGCGGCGACTTGCTACGCGCGCGCGCCGGCCGCGCGCCCGCCGCCGCCGACTGCGACCGCCCCGTGCTGTAGCCGCCGCTCTGCGTACAATCAATACGTCACTAACTCCAAGCGTTTTCTGCTCCTTTAACTAACGCCATTCGGCATAACCAATTTGGCCCTTTTACCTCAAACGTCGGCAGTGCACGACTCATATAGTGCCATGGCTGCCAACGACAGCCACTTCGCTGATTCAATACGAAAGACATAATTTTTGATAAATACTTGGCCGTAAGTAGGCCGTAACATTGTCTAAATTTTACTACACAAAATTATCAAACCGGAAGCAGAAGGGGATTTGAAAGTACTGTTGAAACAACAAATGACACGAAATATAGGCAAGAAAAGAGTTGTTTATAGATAAAGCGAGTGATTAATCAATCTATTGTTTGTATGTCTCTGCACTTAAACTATGAATATAACCATGAATATAATGTATCCTAGATTTACCTATACCTTGTAGTGTCAACAGTACTTGCGAATCCCATTCTAATCGTGGTTTGATAATAATGAATGCAAGGAAACGGTTGTGTTGTAACACTCCCTACTCTTCGAATCTTACGGAACAAGAATAGCCACTTTTTAAACCTAATATAGATAAACTAAGAATTTGTTTCTTTAAAAAAAATATCCAAATATTTGTTCATTTTGTATTGTTAGTGACGTAGTATATTTGCCGGCTCCTATCTGACCGGTTGCAGAATCCCAGTCGGAGTTTAATAGGGATATATTAGCATAAAAAATATTTACATATGTATATTTGTATAAAGTAAAGAACGATAGCGTTTATTGTGTTGTTCGCATGTCTATGAATTTGTGAATGTTCCAGTACAATGGTCACGGTAGAATGATAATCAAATTGAGTTTGCGTTTATAGGTAATGTTAAACATGCAACTTGCCTTGAGGGGTGCTTAATTTATCTAAATAAGATTTAACTACAAATGTATTGTTCTAATCATAGCATGAGATTGGTATCGTGTTTATATGATCTGAACCGATATATAGGGCAAGCTTGGCTTGATATACATATAAAGGGTTAAATTAGAGTTCATGACCTAGAAAAGTGTTTTATTTTTGTAGAGTTGCGACGTCAACGCCAAATTATAGTTAAATGTTATAGTAGTACCAACTGGTGACTGAGTTTATGTGAACACTTGATATTGGGGCAGCCAAGAAGCTTATACTTGATTAAGTACCCAACATTATTAGCCCGCTTATATGAATGTGTCTGTTAATGTCTCTTCACAAAGATACTGTTTCAATTTTCAATTTACACTAAGTTTCTTTACTACATTTTGTTCCTGATTAACAACACAAGAATAATTTAGAACCATGTACAGTCGACGTCAAAGATATCATTACGGTTTAAGTGCCAAAAATATATTTACACGACCTTAATGTCAAGGCAATAAAGTCGTGTAAATATATTTTTGGCACCTAATCCGTAACGATCTTTGACGTCGACTTAAGTTACGTTAAGACTTACTTAAATGTTATTCCATTAATGTATTCTACATATTTCAAAATAATTGTTACAAAAAGGAACAAAGCATTCCTGTCTCTATATCCTTTCTCTTTAGAAGAGAATAGGTATGATGACTGCAGTTAAAATAAATTATTTAACGTTATGCACGACACATGAAAAAAATATTACTAAAATGTGGATTGCACTATACAAACGTGGTGTCACTTTTGTGTATTTCATAAAACACTTTATAGTAGAGATATAATAGTTTTGAGTTGACAGTTGTTAAAAAAGGTGTTGATTTGACTTGCCAGTCATCATACCTATTGTCTCCAAAAAAAGGACTAACGGGTTGGCTTAAAGTAATGAGAATGATATATTTTAAAACATATAAATAAAGGCAAAAGCTATTGGTTTATGGAATTTTTAATCATAAACTAGAGTATATTAGACATTATATAAAAACAAATTAACACAGCATATGAAGATCCCACCTATACTCGTATAACTGTCTTCTAACCCTCCACGTCATGCTTTGGACAACGTTCAAGTAAATTTTAGGAAGTGTCTTTTTATCACTAGTTTTAATTGTTTTGCTAAATTACATTTCGATCAACCAAAAGTCATCCCTTACAAAATCAATTCACATAAAAAGCCATAAAAATTCCTACGAGTCCAGTTTTAGAGACGTTTAAAGACATGTATGTTTCGGTAAATATGTATGCGATGTCGGTTTTCATTCATTTTTGGGCGGCCCGTGGAAAAGCTACAAAATGTTGTCAACCCTCCAAATGTAATCAAGTCTCAGGCAACAAAAACTTTTTAGTAATTTTTAAATTTTTTCGTATGTATGTAGTGATATCTGAGAACTCGATCCAAGAATAAAATAATAGTATTTTATGCAATAGTGGTATTATAAGGGTCAAAAAGTGCGAGCGGCGTGAGTTGCGATACGAGCCCGAAGGGCGAGTATCGCAATTTAAGACGTCGCGAGCATTTTTTGAACTAGTAATACAACGTTGCATACTATACTTTTTCTACGACTAAGAGGCATAGCATACACAGAACTCATAAAATATCCTATATTACTGAGCGCCACACACGTATTCCAGTTGTCACCAATAAGTCATAGTTTGTATAATTAATATAACATTGATAGCTCATCCCTACCTGCATTCCCAAGAAGAGCAGGCAGAACATTAGAAATTAATGATGATTTGATGAAAAACTCATATTTTAGATAGATTTTAGGCACTGCAAAAACTTTAATGCAAATCGACTCAAATCAAACCGAGCCCTATACTCAACTGGGGGCCGTCCACGAACTTCGAAATTCGCAAAAGTCGAGCATCCGTCTCCGTTACTCTAATAATAATTTTGTTCAAGTGACAGAGACAAATGATCGAAACCCAATTTCGAAGTTCGCGGCAGGACTTTCAACTACTAGCGGAAAGCGGGAAGGTTTTTTTTTAATGCAGCTGTCATTGTCTATGGATAACTTTGCTTTTAAAATCGTGCTTACTTGCCTGTGATAAAAATACTTTCACATAATATGAAATTAGTTATTGGTACAAAAATATAATATATCAAATTAAAATAATTGAAAAAACTAATTTTCATTCTATTTTCTAAATATTTAGTTAATAATTTTAATTATTGTAATAAATAATTTCGTACTAATGTTGGTAACAGTGTAAAAACTCGAAGTTGGGAACAAATCCAATATGGCGTCCATCATGGGTGTGATGTGGTAGTCTGTGGCAGATCGCAGTACGTTTTTGAGTCTGTTCGGAAAGTGACGACGTCTGGCAGCGAGAGCCGCCCATATATCTCGCGTGCCTTCTCTTTCCAAACAACGCTGCGACATTACGATACTGGCTGAGAGTGCATTTTTGAGAAATAGACTATAGACTTTTGACAGATGTAATTATGTATATCTTTACAATAGTGTGCGTAGCTATGTAACTAGCAAAAAAAAAAAAAGGTCAGGAGTAGAAAAAGTTAATAATGAAATTTCGGGAATAATGAACTAGTCTTTTTAAAAGTTGTCCAAAGTGTAGTGCAAATTCATAAGCAAGCTACTTAAAAAAACATATGGGGCCTTTAGTTATTATTAAAGGCTATGCAGTTTATGTCCAATATCCTCTAGTTTGTGATTACAAAATCGATAATCCAATGCTTTTTGCCACTATTTTTATGTTTTTTAAAATATAAATTCTCATTACTTTAAGCCAACCCGTCACACATTAAAAATAATGCTGTCTGGCAAACCAGTTAGTAGAAAAAAGAAAAAGTAAATTCATCCCTCTTATTGGGTTGGCAATATTAGCACAAGGAAAAGCCAGTATGATTTTCTCTGACTATGGACGAATGAAACAAATCCTGGCCGAAGTATAGTTACAATATAAGTTTCTTGGCAACTAGGCAAGCGTGCGACTTACCCTATCCCTGGTCATGCCGGCGGCACGCACGCGGCCCGCGGGCGACATGTCGCGTCGGCTGCAGCGCGCGTCTGTCTCCATGCGCTGCCACCAACAGAACAACTCTAAGGGCCAGTTGCACGAACCCACAAGTAAATTACTAAACTTCTTTTCTATTAGCACACGATTTATCGGGTCCGAAGGCTTGGTGCAACCAACCCTAACTACTATCTCGACGGCGAGGCATCCAACTGACCTTAATTGACACTGAGTACACAAATCAAGCTAAAACTTTGGTAAATCTTGAAGTTCAGACTAGATCAAAATTAATTAAGGCTACGCTAATTATATCCGTACTGTATTTCCGATTAGATTTTAAATCGAGCTTTTATTAAGTAAACAAATAAATCGAATATATTACACGGTCTGTGAATATCGCCTTAAAGCAACGCCACTGCGTACGTGCAGCGCCAGACGATTATGAAGCTGCACTAAATTTGACCTAGTTTTTCTTCAATATGAAAATACATTCCGCCTTAAAGTTGGCAAGTGGGCTCGATGGGCGCCTCGCCGCCGCTATTTAGCTATGTACCTATAGCCGGATCAACATAATGCGAATATTTTTTTTGGTTCTTTAGCACTAAATCGGTTTTAGAATGAAAGAGCAGCCACAATGTGCGTGTTTAGATATTTTTGAACACTATGGTTGATGCGTTATTTTAATATAATATCTTACTCAGACGTGCTAAGGCCTCGGTCGTTTTGACCAGCCGCCGCCCGCCGCGTGCGGCCGACGACAGACGCCGGCCGCCGCGGCCAGCGTGTGAACTGGATATTATGGTCGTTTTGAGATCGTAGCCGCGGCGGCCAGTCGCGGCGGCCCATCGCGGCAGTTTCCGAGGGATTTTGGAATTTGAGAGATGAATTAAAAGAATATGTGTGTAGTCCTCAAGGAAGTTTCTCATGGCAATAATAATATTTTAATTCAGAAAATATACTTGGAATATTTATAGTTTCACTGATACTCTCCCATACTTTTTGCTTCAAATTATTGTTTTTGAAGTTTTTATTCTGCGAATCGTACAATATACTGTGCACTTTAACTAATTCAATCAAAAACTCGTCACTTTCCTTTGTAAATTTATCCATATTGTCCGAGCGTCCACACGCCGCAATGCTCCAAAATGACTAGAGACGCAGCGGCCAGCGGGCGGCAGTAGCGGGCGGCGCGGGGACGCCGCACGCGGCGGGCGAAAACGACCACTCCCGAACATTCCCGAATACACCATTCACACGCTGCGGCCGACTGGACGTCGTCGGCTGCGGCCGGCGGGTGAAAACGACCAAGGCCTAATAGATTAGTGATCTTTAGTTAGATTCATACTTCAAAGTTCAGTGTCTACATTTTATAAATTATTTCTGTAGTCAATACTCTAAGTTAATCCGGCCGAATCTACTTAAATATTGGTGATTAGTATCTTAAAAGATAAAAGTGATGTCAAGGTGCTATTGGTCTGGGCTGGGATCGCGAGCTGTAAAGATGTTGCTGCAAGCTTTGAAAATGCCAAAGACGGCTTAACGGGACAATTGAGAAAATTTTAAACAACTTATGAGTCGATTGTATCGATGCTCCATTTGTTTTAATAATTATTCGACACAGTACCAAACAGTGTAGCCAATTTTAATTACATTGTCACGCTAAGTAGTCGCAAAATATAATTTCATGCTGAATTTTAATACCTAATTGATTGAATGATATTACTTATTTTTAATAACTAGCATGAAAAAAAGTGAAAGTAAGTAAGTAATTCGTGTTGTCTGTAAACATGTAGGTACGTGTATTTTCGTACTTGATTTATAGTTTGTAGCTTGAACATTAATTTGTACAAGATAGTGAGGTCGGTGACACAATTTCCAGACAATTTGAATGTGATTAGTTAGACGGACGGTCTGTCGAGCGGCCTCTACGAATCATTTTAGCTACGCGGCGTAAATGTTAAAATCGATGTACTACGGCGTAGCATTCGTAGAATTATGACTCAGAGTGCAACGTCGCTTTTCCAATGGAATCCAACATCCCAAAAAGTATGAGTATTAAAGAAGTGGCAAGCTTATCTTATTCATATTTGATTAGTCCTTTGACCTCGCTTTTCTCTCATTCATTAGATATTAATGCCCCAGATGCACTCAGACTATTCAGAGAGCAGATCGCACAAGTACTCGAGCATTGCGAGAGATTTTGACTAAGCATTCTAGACGTCAAAATTAACAATTTATGAATTTTACGATACAAGTGTGGAAAGTAGGCTTCTTTCAGGAAGAGTATCGATGACTATAAAGTACGAGTGAAGCGAGTGTTTTAAAACCGACACGAGTTATAAGAAAGCCTACATTTCAACATGTGCATCATACAACAATGCATTATGCGAGGAAAACCAGACTATCATAGCAGTTACCAACCAGGCCGTGCGGTAAAGTACTATGAAAATTCATTACTGCATTACTAAGTTTACCCTTAAACAGAGCACTTTCTGAACATATGCATTGTAATAGTATATTACTATAGAGGACGGGAAACGAAAGGTTACAGACCAAGTAGATAGGGATACGCGGCCTGTAACCCTGTTTCTCGCCGAGATTTGTATAGTGCTTTTCTCAAACTTGCCATGAAATAAAACGAACTGATTTCGCCGAACCATACTATTTGATTTGTAAATAAATAAATAGTACAGTCGTGCAACATTAAAAAAAACATTCGCCCCTAATTTTTTTTTTAAATCTTTTTGAGGTATCCTTTTACCTGGTGGTATAGACATTAGTTCTTAAGTTATTTTTTTTTTCTGTGGCTGAATGTCAAGATATAGTGTCACAATTTGACGTTTCAAAACAAAAGACAGTTTGTTTGCAGTCCTAGTTGTGAAATAAGTATATGATATTTCTTTACATATCATCTTAGCATATGCCACCGGATACATAGTATTTCCGGGTTTAATTTAAAGTAAGTAACATCAACATTCCGTAGCAAGTTTGAGAAAAAAATATTATTGTCTTAATGTCAAATTTCACTACTAAAAAACTACAATTATTTTCTTTTTTTTTAGACTTTTTGAATAGTTTTTAACATTTCCAGTAGGTACTTTTTATCATTGCAACAATTTGTCCAAATGTTTTCTTATAGTGACAGGTTGTTTCATTAAGTCTATTCATATTTTTTGATTGACAGGCAAAAGGAGTGGTAATATTAGTACTTGAGTTACGTCAAAAAACTTATTTCGAAAAAATGTTGATTACCTGTGAAACCATGCCAAATCCAGGTAATTTTATACAGCAGCATGACAGCATTAAAATCTCTCGTAATGCTCGCGAGCACTCTGTATTCCTGGTACAAGTGGTACATGACACATAGTGCAAAATAATTCACGTAGCTTACTTATCGTCTGTAAGAGCAATTTTTTTTAGTTCGTGATATTTAAGAGCGCTACGGCGTAGCTTTTTCGCACTTTGAATGTCGTCGTTCGTGGGTGCAGGATGAAGATTACGTGCCACGCTCACCGAAAAGAAGAACGACAAAGTATCATATCAATTACACCTGGGTCGCGTTTTATAAAGTTACAATTTACAATTTCGCTGTTTGCCTCTCTTTCTAGCCAATATGTGCGTGCGTTAGAGAGGCAAACAGCGAAATTGTAAATTGTAACTTTATAAAACGCGACCCTGCTGACTACCTAAATACGTCTGCGTACCGGCGCGGCATCCTGTAGTAAAAACTTCAAAAAAGTAAACGAACCACTCGTACCACTTATTACAATGTCCATAAAGTGCACGAATGGTTAATAACTATGTTGCCCAGACACTAACCTCGTGGGGCGGCGGAGGGCTGGAGCTGGAAGCGAGACTGGAGAGCGAGTGGTGTCGGCGCAGGTCGCACTCGCTGGGCGTGTCCGAATCCGACAGCCGCGACGTCGACGTCGATGGTGGCGACAGGTGCTCGCCATCGGCTTCCTCTTCCCGGTAGCGCTACCTCAACACATACAGTTCAAGGCAATGGTCTTCTCACTACATGATGTGAATTACAAAACGAGGCCATCACGACACAGTGCTAGTTTAGCGCAAACACTAAGTAATCGGTCATGTTGATAGGTACGTTATTAAAGAAAATGTTAGTTCTATGGGCAAACATGAAAGGCTATGAAATAAATTAGTAGGCAAACGTCATTAGTGCTGGCCGTGGTATACAGTTTCATCATTTAAACTGCACCTATTATGCGTGGTAGCCTCGTAAATTGTTTACCTATACATCGGATGGCAAAATTACACTTCAGACGAAATGGTCAAAGAAATCGTTCAAATTCGGTAACTAAGTATTGCGCAACGATATAAATAGGAACAAATATTTGTGATAAATTAATACACGATTAATGCCTTCGCCGGGATTCTAACCAGAACCTCCAGCATCGTTGGCAGGGTCACTACCAATTAGGCTGCGGAGGCTGACAATACATATAAAAATTATATTATAATTAATGTGAGCGACTTTAGTAAAACCTATCCCACTTTGTCGACGGAGTTACGGGCAGTTCTGAAAATGGCAGAATCTACCGAAAAACGGTTTCAATAATAAGGTAAATTTAACTAAAACGACTAATATATTTTTGTTATTTATAATTTATCTAAAGCTATGGCTTTAATATCGACGCATAAATGTTCAAATAAGCACATTTTATAGGTTTCAAAGTGTTTAGCGGCCCAGTTTGTCGATTGGGTATTTAAAAAGATTGTTTATATAATATTTGCGATTGTTATAAGGGAAACGTCCTACTAGCTATATAGAGAGCTTTTTTCAGTTGCTGAAAAAAAAACTATAGGACCTAAAGACATCATTCCTTCACCAAAATGACCTTAGTAGTATTAGGAACTACTCATAAGTCTCATATCACAACGACTAAATAATTGGGAGGTTTTCGCAAAAACCATAACCATAACTGTAACCTTGTTAACAATTTACGTACGCAACTCATTTTACAAGTAGAAATTTAGGTATTTGTAGTAATAAGTAGTTATGTATTTATACTAATTACTTGTAGGTAATTTAAGTTTTCGATTGTGATATCCCATGAGAATCTTCTTATTAGGGAACAAATCGTGTATTGTAGATCAGAGATTAATATTCTAATATCGTATAAATTGTTATAGTAATATGATATGATATTTATCAGTACCTACTTGAAATTTCGAAACATGGTTCGGTATAGGTCACTGTAGGTTAAATGCCACATTTCCATTCTAGTAGGTGGCTAATTAGTAATTATATTCGACATCTGCACCACAACAATTAAATTGCAAATGTCAGCATACAGGTCCTACGCGACCTACTGGTGCCACCACAAACAGTCCGAAGCACGTCCGCAGCATTGTGCCGTGCTGCTGCGGTGCAGGCCACTTTGTCATGTACGAGCTAGGTAGTATTGTTTCATTACGATTGAGCGCGTCCTATTATTTATAACGCTATGACGATACAGTTTATGGAATGAATATTACCTCTCAAAAGAACATTTCTAACACATAGGCTGACGTGCTGGGCTAGTTACCTTTTGATATTACTTAATTCAAGAATTATTAGCAATATACATAATAAATATAAAGAATATCAAAGAGTGTTATTTTGGAAAAAGGTATTCTAACGAACGAAAGAAATAGTTCAACATTAAGTAAAATCTTAAATATAAATATATTATGGCATCGTAGCAGAAAGAAGCCAACGAAGTCTACTAAAATACCTACGTTGTACAAGATTTGAAAAACATGATGGAACACTTTAGGCGCAAACTCAGGTACGACTGGTACGAGTCATAGGATTGTGATTTTTTAACTGTTCACTTGTACAGTAAGTATCACCATCGGATCGGGTGACTCTCCTTTTTATTTTCATTATTTATACAACTGATATTAAATTAACGAATTAAAAAATAATTATCGACTTAAACTTACGCTGAAACTGGAATTTTCTTCATGTGGCTTCAAAGGGTACCAACAGGGCTCGTTGTTCATCACCACGGTGTCAAGATCCAATAGAGCTTCACCCAAGAAATCGTTTGGGCCATAACGGTTTAAATCCCAAACCGTTACCTGCACGAACATTAATAAAATCAGTTTGACTTTTATGTGACGGAGTTCAATTATTAGTAAGTAGGTACTTACAAAAATTACACGTTTAAAATGTTGTTAGATAATAAATAAATATAAGGTATTTAAACTATTTTAAAGTTTGTTCATAGTTGTATCTTAGGCAAATTAATATCTACTGGCACTGTAAAATAGTAGATTGTACAACAAAAGCATAAAGTGACCCATTTTTACCCGAGGCAATTTTTTACACATTTATGCCCTTGTTGTACACTCTGCTTTTCACTTCGTTTGCGAGGAAAGTAAAACACATTTTTCACTGGAATTTACACAACGAAGTAGTCGTAAAGCGGAAGAAGAAAAATATATAACCAATGCCCGCCAACACATTTTTTATTTTTTTTTTTAATTTTCAACCTGTATTCAGAGTTTCAGATGGTCAAGTTTCTGACAAGTCAAACATTTATGAACGATAATCGATATCTATCTATATATATCTTGTCTAAATTTAATGAGAGAAAATACAGAATTCTAATATTGTAATATAAATCAAATAATATAACAAGTTTTGTCAGCTACACAATTTTATTGCTCAGTAAAATTGTGCAATTTGTTTTATCTGTTTGATTTAGAAAAAAAAAACTTTTTTGTTCAACATCATAAAATGCGTTTTTATGTCGTCTACGCACGACATAATGGTGCACTTTTTGAGCATGAGAAGTAAAAATAATATATTTCACGTATACGAACACCTAAATTAATATCATCGTCGTTATACTCTTTTTATTTTACATATAGGCCACCAACTGGAAACTTCTAAAAATAAATCAGCCCTTACAAGTTAATCTCAAAATCGTACGAATTTAGAGCTTTAAAGTTTTTTGCATCACCTACAGTTATACTTTGAGGGTGGCCTATGTTCAGCAGTTGACGTCTTTCGGCTCATACGATGATGATGATGATAGTTATACCAGCGCCCACAAACCGGAAGTATATATTTTACTGATTTCTGTAGAAACAATTCGTTAAACGTGTTGATAAATAAGTTTACCTCCAATATCCGTTTCTTTATATCGGTGATACGTATCCCGCAGTACACGAAGGTCTGGTTCCACCTCGGCTCCAGGGTGTTGGCGAGGGTCTTGGTCCGGCGCTTGCTCTTCTCGCTCTTGTCCGGCAGGAGGAAGATCTTTGCGTACGGGCAGCGCGTGGTGCCGTCGGCCCGAGGGCACAGCCCGCTCGCCGACACTACTGTTAACACCAGCTGCAGGGCGCTGATGTCGAAGTATACTTTCAACTGGTCGAAAACAGACAATTTTATGTGTAATTTGTACACTAACTTTCCTCAGATTTTCTCGTAACCCTTTGTACCTTTATATTACGAGGAAAATCAATTTTTTTATTCAAATAAAAAAAATACAAATACAATTTTATATTATAATGTCATTACCGTTTATTGCGCATCAGTACCCAAATGGGGGTAAATGCATAATATAATATTTAAAAAACACGAATTAACCAAGCAAACCGCTCGTTTAAAATAGCGCGCAGCGTTTTTTAGAGCTGTCATTTTTGTTATATAAGTTTTAAAAGTCACATATTTTTAGATTTAAAAAGGTGGCAAAATGCACGCATTTGTTCAACAAAAGAATGGTCACGTGGAAAAAACAGTGTTTGATTTAAAATATTTTAGCAGGCTTCTGAGTAGAAGTACAATTAGGTGTAGTAAATTATTAAGTATAGTGCTGCTGTAATACAACGTAGTAGCGCTAAATTTATATGAATAACTTGTAGGTGCATGCCTCTGAAAAAGGTGACCCACTGTTGGTACAAATGACGATTCATCAAACACTGACAGG
>JALPQI010010699.1:0-48232 GCA_025490895.1 Thaumatotibia leucotreta
AGGCAATAAATAATATGAAGTATTATATATTTTAAAATAAAGCATAGATGGGTCCTGTATAGGTATCATCATCTTTATGAGAATGGGGTGTAGGTACTAATCAATAACAGTTACGTCAATGATATCACATTGTCAATATCTCGTTCGTCCTAGAAAAATATCTATATACACTGATCATCTAGTAAGTAGTGTCGTAGTAAACAACTCTGTATCTTTAAACCAGAGTTATTAAAATACACGAAAAAATGTATGCCATTTTATGCATATAAGCCGTCGGCAATTAGCATAATAAAACGTGAACTTTTTTGTAAACTTTCGTTATCATAATACAAAATGTTATACCATCAAATACACTTTATTCGGGGTGACGTCAATCAGTCAATATTTTAGTCTTCACGTATTTTTTTTAGTTCACGGAATCGAGTAATTTTATAATATATTTATATGGCAGAAAATTTGCACGTTGAGGGTACAGAATTGTTTATATCTCAAGACAACTAAGGATAAACCACTATTTACAAAAAAAATGTATTTATGTAAATAATTAGTACTTCTTTTAAAAGATACAAAATCTAACACCATTTTAAGATTCACAAATATTTTGATACAAATTTTAAAACTAAAATATTATACGCAAAAAACACCACAGGCTTAACCTAAAACGCTTTACGAATAAAAAAGTTTGTAAAACAAAAGTTTGCGGCCGGTGCAAGCCGACGCGTTTTGCATTCAAGTCGACTTTTAAAAAGATACCATGTAAGCTTATTTACTACTTTGCTTGTTATGTTACTTTAAACTTCAAAGCTGGATAAACTTTTTTTTAGGCCATCCCAATGTGAAACCACAGATAGTGTAAGTACTTTGAAATAAAAGTCCTCTTAAATTTGGTAAAGTTATTTCAAAACTTGGAAATAAGCGAATGGGAATTGGTATTGTAAGAGTAAAATGGACGCTTTTACTATGAATATCAATTTAAAGTAAAGTTCACGAATTTTAAACCTGCTTTTATATGCTCGTTATTGAAACCCAATAAAACATATTCTAATTTAGATTTCTTTTAGAAGTAAACATAAATCAGCAAGAAATTGCATTTCTAGTGAAATTGTGTATTTTTTACATCAAGGATTCTATTTTAGAATTTTTATATTGTACTGTCATCATTTATTCGTCAAGATATATTATAAGGTTCACCATAAGAATGCTAGTAGAATTACAAATTAAGTTCCAAGCAAATGTAAATACCTAATTCTTACTTAACGCTAAAGTGTTTTATTTTTGGAAAAATCTATTAGAAAACTCTAGAAACTTTTTATACAAGCAAGTTTGTTACAAGGTGAAGCCAATATAAACAAATGCCTCTCGGAACATCCTTTATTACAGAGAACAGAGTTCTAAGCACCCTCGAGATTCGAAGTAAGCCGGCACATTATCAATTTCGCCTCAACTAATTTGTTAAACAAAATTCTTCCCTTAATCAAAACGGGAACCTCACTTACTGTCACCACCAACCGGCAGGCCCAAATTATTGATTGCGTCAGTTTCATCTTGACCTTTCCCTCGTTGCAAGGAATTGCTCTGCGATCCATTGCCAGCTGACAACGGTAACGTTGAAGCTGTGTCGATGCTGCGCGTCAATGAACCTTGAAGTGACCTGTGGAGGAAAGTATCGTTGGTTATTTTGGTAGAGGACACACAAAAACATTGCAGAAATTTACTGGGTAACTTCTTGCTTCAATGTCGACTGTGTAGCAGTTTACCAAGTTTATTGTGGAGACACAATAAGTGGGATTTGGGCACGTGGGAGAGGAACTAGTGGAGCAAATATGTGAGCATATAGCTTGGACCTAACATTTTAGCTTTAGTTTGGGTCGGGGAGTTTTTTGGGTAAAGGTATGTGAGAATATCTTTATGCAGTGGTCAGTTTCTTTTAAGTAATAGCCTTTGGAGGCTGTATTCAGTGTCATATTCTCATTGGGAAATGTAGCAGAAAATATCTGCGTTCTTGTGTGTTTTAGTTTATGTATCGCCTTATACAATTTGTTCAATTTTTTTATTTGCTTATACTATGTATGGATTTATTATTAAATTATTTTTTTTTAGCTAAAATAGTTTTTGATTGAATGATTTTTTGTTCCTGCCTGAGGTGAAATATTTACCAAGGTTTTACTACTATTAAATTAGATGTAAGTAATGTGATGTGCTTGACTGAAATTTATTTCTAGTTACGAGTGTTTTTCTTCTTTTAATAGATTTATCCAATCATTGGAAACTTTAGTAGGTAAACCTACAAAATTAATCAATAATCATAAAGTTATAAACTTTGCCTGACTGACCCAATAACATTTAAAGCAACTGTTTAATGTTATATATGTTATATCACAAACGGAATAATTGTCAGTTGAAGCTAGTAATGCAAAATTAATACAACATTTAATTAGCTATTGAGAACATTCTCTTTCAATTTGAGAAGCTTTCGGGTAAATTATATAAATGCTATCTCCCAACAGTTGACGATCGTCACCTTTTCCAGTTTAGTTACACACTGGTGAGTGTATCAACTGATCATGTGCCTTAGAAATCGGCCTCAAGTCTACTTACAAAGAACAATACTAAGAATTTATTTATTAATACAAAGGTAATGTTCAATACCAAGAATTTTCCATGAGAATATTCTCGAATTCGGAAGCTTCACGTCAGTGCAATGCCAGTTGAAGCTATATCTCTTAACAATAGTACCCATGTACAAAACCAAGTACTAACCTGTTGGGTTCCGGCGATTGCACCCTCAAATTGTTTGGCGGCCCGTACCCCTGTGGATAGTCATACACGTACCCACCTGGGTTCTGCAAACAAACACATTCTGTCAACTCCGGACGTCAACAAGCCTGCGGTCAAACTTTGGTTGTACACTGTACATTTACTACACGAGTAACAATCTTAAGAACTGCAATGGGATTATCTACTTTGGTTTCTTCGAATAGAGTAAAATTTTGTAAAATAGGGAGAATGGAGTTAAGTTCTTTTGAAATGTCGATTTTGTATTGTTTGGAATCCGTTGGTATCAAGGGCAAGTGTTTAGCAATTGGTTGATTATAATTTGCTACAGATGTATTGTAGTGGTTAATTGGCTTAATGTAAGGGGACCTTATATAATTGTTCGAGGGATAATATGTCATTATGCTGATAATGATATTATGACGGTAGCTGTGCTAGTTACTTTCGAGTATTTTGTACTCAAAGTTTAATGACGATGATATTGATAAGTTATTTATTAAAAATAAGCTTCTTTTATTTATCACAATCCGACAAATGAGGCAAATGAATTAAATGACAATTATACTGGCATATTAATGATGAAACAAAAATGCTTACGCAGGCTTTAAACGCAAGTTTACATACATAAGCACGTCCTCCAACAAACTTCCATGGAATATAAAATAAAAAATGTTTAGTAATAACAAAACTAATTATAAATAACATTAAATAATTATTTAGCTCAATTTTCTTGCGACTAACGTGCTTACTTTACTATTAAAATATTTTAAAATAAAAATAAAACCGCCTTCAAAAATTCGCCCGAACTAAAAAGTAAAAAATAATTTTAGTTCCTACCTCTTAGGATTTCCTACCCAAACCTTTAAACCTTTTACCCTATTCATTGAAATAAAATAGTATGGCTAGGTATCCTACAGATTTCTTAGAAGTCGGTGCCAAGCCAAATACGCTCATAGGTATATATTAGATAGAGCTTTGTATCTTACTGTCACTCCGATTATGCTTTTATCAACAGAATGGTCTGCCTCAGTCATTTTGATGAAAGCATAACCGGAGTGACAGTAAGTTACAAAGCTCTACCAAATACATATACTCGCGAAGTGAACATATTTTTCTTGGCACCGACTTCTAAGAAATCTGTAGGATACCTAGCCATACTATTTTATTTCAATGAATAGGGTAAAAGGTTTAAAGGTTTGGGTAGGAAATCCTAAGAGGTAGGAACTAAAATTATTTTTTACTTTTTAGTTCGGGCGAATTTTTGAAGGCGGTTTTATTTTTATTTTAAAATATTTTATTTTTTTGCTTTTTAGTAGTTTAATTTATATAAAATCGTTATTTAGTATGCTCTAACTACTTGTAATTAGAATGTACTGCACTGTAGTAGGCCAGAAAACCTGAACTGGCTAACTTACCTACCTATAGGAATATACAACCAACTGTCTGTGCGATATTCAAAGAATTATCCCATTATCAAGGAGTTATACATTGTATCATCAGCAGGTATGAGTCATTTCAAAGATTATAGGCCTTAGCATGCTTATATTATTTAAAGAATCACTAACCGCTAACCAACATGTCATAACTACTAAGCAAACACTTGAATAGATCTCGAAAATGAATGACAGTTGTTAAATTCAAAGAATTATACTCCAACTCCTAATCGTTAAGGAGTTATACCTTTCATCATCAGCTCACCAACATGAGACTATGACCACCTAAAGGCAAATACTCGAATAGCTTCCAAAATACATGAATAATGATATATTTAAAGAATTATCCCCCAACTCCTAATCTCTAAAGAGTTGTACCTTCCATCATCAGCTCATCAACATGAAAGGATGACCACCTAAAAGCAAATACTCAAATAGCTTCCAAAATACACGAAAGATGTTATATTTAAAGAATTATCCCCCAACTCCTAATTGCTAAGGAGTTGTACCTTCCATCATCAGATCACCAACTTAAGACGTTCATGACTAGATGCAAATACTTCATTAGTCTTCGAAAATAAATGAAAAATGTCATGTGTGCCTACAACATTTGAAGAGTTCCCTCGATTTCTCCAGGATCCCATCATTAGATCGGGATTCGGTGACAATGGGACCAACTAGAAGGTATACCCTTTCAAACAAAAAAAGAATTTTTCAAATCGGTCCACGCGTCTTCGAGTAATCGGGGAACATACATAAAAAAAAAGATTTCGACGAATTGTTAACCTCCTCCTTTTTGAAGTCGGTTAAAAATAAAATTTCCTTTAATCGCAGGAAACATAAGACAAGAAGTTTTTTTTTAATTCATAAGAACTGTCTGTAGCATCCTTTTACTATAAATACAGCAAAGTTAGCAGGATTTACTATAAAATAAATATGTATAAAAGTTTAACAAGCGCAATTTTCTTGTCTATGTTTTGATATTAAATTAAGTAATTATTTGATAGCAGGAAATCAAGTCATAAAAAATACACATTAAAGATTAATAAATGAAGTTCTGAATTAAAGATATTATGACATAAAATATTAAAAGAAACCAGTAAGGTTTGGTAAGATCCTCAGAAAGCTGATTAAAAGCAATATTGGTAACCTATTAACAATTTACAAAATATAAACTAAGTGAGTGTTTTAAACTGCACGCGAGTTTGAGAAAAAGTAAAACCCGTGACAGAATTAGAAATAAAGATTTACAAAAACTTACCTTATAATAATTTTCATTGTATGCAGGATCAGAATAGTCGTTGCTATATCTGAACTGCATCAAAGGATCATCCAGTCGTATGCTTGGGAGGGTCACCGGCCCCGCCAGTGGTAGCCCTGACTGGAGTTTGGAGTCTGAGCGGTCTGAACTGGTGTAGTCCTAAAATCATAGTTGCATTAGATTGTATCCAGAAAATCTCGCTTACCCACCCCCAAGTTATTGCTGTTTTGAAACAAACGGATATTCACGTATTTTGAAAATGTTGTCTTTTTTTGGGTTCTTTCTTACTCAGTTTAACCAGCACACTTGATCTGATCTTAAAACATGTGTAATTTTTTTTTTATTTTTTTTTTACGAAAGGGTCTCGCCTCAGCATAATGCTAACCCGGAAGTAAGCGCTGATCTTCCGGCGAGACCGTTTGTGGGCCACTATAGATAGTGTGACACGGCCTTAAAAAACTAAAACTGAATGCATGCATCTTAAATGTTACGGAAATTTCAAGTTGGCAACACAGCGCCATCCGGTCAATGGTATGACAATATTGACAATGACATTTACGATCCTTTGTAACAAGAACAAGGCCGTGCAGAATATTTCTAAAAATACTTAAAATTAAACCTATTTATAACATGATGAATTTTGCATGCATTTTTATCTTTTTTGCACATTCTAGAAGCAATTTTGTGAAAAGAAGCATATTTTCGAGATATTTTCATGGAAACCTATAAAACTTTATCAGCTTAAAAAAATCCGCAGCAGACTTTTATTTTTCCACTTGTAAACATCTAAAACGTAGTTTTAGCACTCCGTAAATCTCTTTTGACGTAACAACGAAAATTTTAAACTTAAAGAAAAGTTCTCGCATAAAACTACTAAGCGAACTTTGCAACACGTTTAAAAGAAGTGTTAATATTTGAACAAGACTTTAAAGAAGGACTTTATTTTCAAAAGGTCGTATATATCTGAGAAACCGTACTAAAATACCCCTTTTAAAAAAAAATCTACTCAAAGCAAACTCACCAACTCATAGCTCCCGTCTCCATTAGGCAACTGAAGCTTCAAATCGCTAATATTCGAGCTTCTATCGCTCTCCTTGTTATACATATCACAAGTGGTAACAGTGACATCTGGCTTCTCACTCATCTGCTGACTCTTCTGCCTCCTTCTTCTATTGCAGATGATAAGAAGAATGATGAAGGCAGAGAAGACGATGATGCCTGATGTGACCCCGATTAGGATGATGAAAAGAGGCAGGGTTTCTGAAATTACGATTATGAATAAGATTTTGCTTACACAACGAAAATAAATATTGGTATAAAATCATAATAACTAAGGTGCAAGCACATCTTTTCAAGTCGCCTCGTTTATACTTTCGTCATTACCGCCACAACAGGATGTATTAACTGAATGGCAATGATACAAAATTTGCAACTATAACTAGTAGAAAAAATAATTTAAAGAAAAATACGGTTATCAGCAAAATAAATTTGAAAGCAATACATTTACAGAATTCTTAATTAATATTGATATACCTTTAAATTGTTGTATTGTAATTTATAACGATATCCAATTAACTAAAATATAATTCTTGACAAAACTAAAATTTTACTTACTTATGGGTTTAAGAGTGATCCCAGCATTAGCGTTCCCAAGATCATTAGTGACACTGCAGTTGTAAAGTCCGTAATGTTTCGATTGACTTGCTCTTATTACTAGTCTTGATTTCATTACTCCACCACCTAACTTATCTTCTAAAGGCGCGTAGTCCTAAAAAGAGTTCAAAATGAAATTCAGATATAAGAACATTGGTTTAGTATTTATGTTTGATAACGATATGGATATATTGGATATCGCTTGGAGATTAAAATTTTGACACAAAAAAGAGCATAAAAAAATTAAGAAAGGAATCTTTTTTGTCAATAGAAAAATAATGTCACAAAGCTTACCAGATTCTCTATAGGATTAATTTCTCGACCTTCGAAGTACCAAACAACATCAAACGATTTAGGAACGCTAAGATAAACACATTCTATCGTGACCATCTCCCCTTCTAATCCAAATTGCGTTCTATTAGAAAGAATCTTTGGTGGTCCTAGAATAAAAATAAAATCATTAGTAACATTTGAAACAAAGGAAAAGAACTTTGAGCTAATTGAAAAGAAAAGAAACCTTCAACCCATTCTAAAGAATATTTTACAATAGTTATTATCAAAACATGAAACTTTGCTAATGTAACTTTTAATGTTCCTTGGCAAACGTAAAGAAACATTAAAATGAATACAAACCTTTGATAAAGACTGTGGCTTCGCTCCTGATTTCGTTGTATCCTTCAACTTTGGCAATGCAGATATACCTGCCCGCCGATTGTTCGTCTACCCTCTTTATCTTAAGGGTCGGTTCGGACCCCTTAGGCTGCTGAAATGTGTGCCAAGTTCACATAAATATGTCAAATTCAAGTCAGCCTTATACTCATGATGATGATAATTAGAATCGATTTAAAACTATAATTGCAATTGACGAAAGATTTTTAAAATAGTTCTTATTTTAGTCATCTTCTAAATTTAAATTATAAATATTTTTATTCCAAAGCAACTTCACCAAATCTCTTCTTTTTCTATTTCTCAATTTGCATTATTGTCAATAATTACCAATAACCAAAATTCTTAGTAAAAAGTGTATTATCTGAAATTAGATTCCGATGTGTGACTTCGATTATATTTTTGCCCTAACATTGTCAACCGCATTTATTTTGCATGTGTAGGTACCGTTAAACCATCCAGTAGTTCCACGGTAAGCTCAATGAAGGCTTGTGATCTGATATGACTGACGATATATAAAATAGATAGATACATAGATACTTCAGTACACGACATCTTTGAAGAGTGTTTAAAGGGTAAAATATTGTAAGTTTGGAATTCCAGTTTACAATAAAATTGGACACTATTGTCAATAATATTTTATGTAGTTTTAAAGTTTTATTCGTCGCAAGTGCTACTAAAATAAATGACATCCCTAAATGTTTTGGTAGAGTGACACTGCCAATGCCAATGACCTCGGTCAAAAACTGAATTTTAGTATGATGTTGTCTTTTTTTTACATTTCGATCCTCGTTTCGATGTATTTTTTTTAACCAGATAGCCACGAGATCAAGGAACAAATATTTGTGGTAAACAAATAATGCCCTCGCTAGGATTCTATCCTGGTACCTCCAGCTCCATAGGCAGGGTCACTACTAACTAGACTACGGAGGCTGACAAAATTTGTTTCCTCAAAGCATGGTAGTCACTTACCGCGATCCGCCCAGGCTCGTGAAGCACCCATTTTATCTCGGGTTTAGGCTGACCGTCCACATCGCAGTGCAGAGTGACTGTCGACCCTGCGTCTGCTTCTATATCACGAGGCCTCGTTCGGAAGACAGGTGGATCTACAGAAATAAATCCGACATTTAGTAATCATAGACACTCTATCCTCCTGTCACCCAGAGGCCTATTAAAAGGTCTCCTTAAACAAAATAAATTCTATTCTATTTCCTACATTATTAATTCAAAATTCACTGGCATTTTTTTTTGTTTGGGCGGCAGGAGGCTATCAACTGACATGTATCATGTAACTGTAGATACATGTCATCACTCTAATTGTACATAGCACAGCAATGGAGTCTATTGCAAAAATCAACGCAAGAGTGGTTATGAAACCTAAAATATCCAACCTACGAGTACATAAGACGAAGATTTGTTTTGGTAGCCACATTAATTGACAAAATTCCTTTTGAACATTTTGATAACATAAACAATGTCGAAACTCCTATAAGATATGAAACATTATTGATATCTTTAATTTAGAACTCTTTATTCGTAAATAAAGTTTGGCATGTCCTTCTTTTAAAATAATATAATTATCCACCACCAATACATCCATCCACACTAACGTCACTAACTATATCCTTAACATTTTTTTATATTGTTAAATTTAATTCTAAAATCGGAACATATTTTTAAATAATGTTTCTTTGTAATTTAATACAAATTGCTAATTCTTATAAACCTAGTTGCTGTGAGTACAAAAGTCATACATTGCAGTAAGGAACCTTGTTTCGAACTGTCAAAAAAATACAACCTATAAGGATACGATCATTATCATCGACAGAACATCACAACACTTACATGTGACATCTAGTGTGACAGTTTCTTCACTTTTTCCCACTGAGTTACTGACTTCACACTTTACCACAGCATTGTGGTATTTCCTCGTTACGTTGAAGATTATCTGTGGACAAAGAGAGATCAATCAATCAATAATATTATTAAAATATTACAGACAGTTAAAATATTTTGGAAACATTGATGTTACATTATTGGTTTGTTTAACGTTATCTTATTTCAAATTATTTTATTGAGTCATCGATAAAAAGTATAGTGTTTGATTTTATTTCTGTACCTTTTTGACTTATATGTCTTGCTACTAGAAGTGCTGTTGATAACATTAGAATAGAAAAAATAGTGCATATTAAGTCGTGACTGAAGAGCTTTAGCAGCGCTATGATTTAACCGCCAACATCCTCGGTACAATTCGCCAAAAGCCTATTTTAAATCTAAATAAGTCAGGTAGTTTTAGTGTTAAAATCTAATTTAGTTAAACTGCACATACATTTTAATTAAAAAATATTCTTATGCATGTTTCAAAACAAACTACGTAACTATAATTTTATTCTTAACGGTTTAATCAAACGGTTCATGACAATAATAACATTTATTATAACTTCAAAGAGTTAAGTACCTACTTCACTAAGCATTATCTCACTTGTTATATTAACAACGAAAATGTTAAACGAAAACTAAATTTTTCCCAGAAATGCAAGTCAAAACAACAATTTTAATTTAACCCAACGGAGTTAAGTTAGCAATTCCGCGTAGAGTCACCGAGTAAATAATCGGCAGAGCAACAGCTTCTTACATAACAGTGCAGAGATAATAGTAAATTTACTAACGAAAGGAAATTCAGCTAGCATTCTTGCAACAATACCAGGTACAATATGAGTCTGGGGACGTTTTTTCTTCGTAGTATATTTTTAATTTTAGCGTTAAGTCATTTCTTCTCAAATAATGTGATGTTTTAGTAGCGTGGCTATAAGACGAACATAGGCCTTCTCTTTGAAAATCCATGTGTTCCGGTTGGAAACAACCTGGATTAAGCATCTCCCGGTGACCCTCATAAGGTCATTCGTCTAGCCCTACGCTGCATTTGCCAAACCATGAACTCCACTCCAACACTTTTCAACACCATCGGCTTTCTGCTAGCACTTAATAAACAGAATCACATTATCAGTCTTTTCAGTCAATTGCTGGACATAGGCTTCTCCTTTTACTTGTGCGTTAGGAAGTCACCCATAACCGCCACGCTGAGCAAGCGGGTTGGCGATCGCAGTAGTGTGTCTGCTATGATGATGAGATAATGACTTTTCATGTCATCAATTTTCAATAACCGAATGCTCTGTGACAAAAGTAGTTTCTTTTTTCCTTGCTCTTGAGTCAGACGATTCAAAAAAGCTTAGTAATAGGCTTACTTGAATAAAGAATAGTTTGAGTTTGACCCCGTAACACTTCAATCTTTTAATCGACTCTTACGATACTAACGGAAAGATTTGGGAAATAAACGAAATCATCATCATCATCAGCCTATGATAGTCCACTGCTGGACGTAGGCCTCTCCTGTTAAAAATGCGTATAGACGCATTAGGAGGTAAATGCCCATAATCGCCACGCTGAGCAAGCGGATTGGTGATCGCAGTGATGTGTCCATTCCATTATGATGACGCTGCTGCCCATCATCAATCTTTTATCAGATAATGATCAGTGACACTTCAATCCCTTAGTCGACTCTTACGACAGCCGCAGGAGGATGGGGTGCTGACAAATGTATTCTTACTGCCGTCACCACACGGCATAAACGAATTACTAAGATGTTACTCTGTATCTTCAGCTCTCAGTGGTAATGCTCCATACTGTAGTCGTTCATGCATAAACTATAAATGCGCTCTGCTGAAAAATGAACGCACTCGTTGCTCATAAAGAACGTTAATCGGATAATCTAGTGTATATTTCGCACGGTTGACTTTTAATTGGTTATTTTTCAACTTTTAAAATACTTTCTCTTGTTTAACGGCGGCAAAACACTCTCATGATATCAAAGGCTTATTTATACCTTTTAGATCGCATATTCAGTATGCTAAGGCGACAGATGTATAAGCTATGAAATCCAGATTTTAAGTCTGGAACTTTCTCTGTTCGTTGGATATGCACGTGTGAGTCAAAGAGGGCGAAGAAAAATTCGTCCACTATTTTATCTGTGGGGTTTAAATTTAAATTTGCATGAAGTGTGAAGAATATGTGTGTATAATTAAATGGCGAGCCAGGAGCCCAATACAATTTTAGCTGGAGTATAAAGCACCATCTCATCACTATCATAATCATATCAGCCGATAGACGTCCACTGCTGAACATAGGCCTCCCCCAAATTTTGCCACAAAGAACGGTCCTACGCCACCCGCATCCAGCGGACTAACGCGACCTTCACCAGGTCATCAGTTCACCTTGTAGAGGGCCTACCTACGCTGCGTCTTCCGGTACGTGGTCACTACTCGAGAACCTTTCCACCGCAAAGGTTATCGATTCTACGTGCATTGACCCACCTACTACCATTTCAATGTATTGAATATAAATTCGAAAAGCTATATCGCCGATATGATCATGATGGTCTCATTTCTAATACAATTACTAGCGCGGTGTAGAATTCAAGCTATATTACAAAGTGCCATCTATCGAGAATTGTGGACAACTCACCATTTCATCAGTATAATCCCCAACAACAGGACTGTTGTTGATGTACCACCGGTACACTTGGGCTGGTGGGTTCGCGTCCACTTCGCACCGCAGTCTCGCTTCAGCTCCCTCTGGGAATCGCCCGTCTACGTCCCCGGAACTTATTGACAGCTTCACTTTTGGAGCGTATCTGACCTGAGAAGAAAAAATATAATTTAGGAGGCCCAAACAAATGCTTACAACGTATACTTATGCCCAGAAGGTTTTTTAAGTGTACGAGCTTTTTTCATTTTAGGGACACACATTTACTAAAAATTTTAAAAAATCTTAATTTCAGTAAGGTCTGTAACGATAATGAAGCACAAAAATTTAATAAAAACTCGGCATTGGTGTTAATTTTATAAACGGCTGTCGATACGAAAGTTCGTAACGACAATTAAGTAGGTACATCACATCATCTCACCCTATCTTAGTCCACTGCTGGACGTAGGCCTCTCCTATTAACCATGCGTATGTACGCATTAAAATAAATGCTCATAATCGGCACGCTGGGCTAGCAGATTGGCGATTGCACTAATGTATCCACTATGTTGACACTGCTGCCCATTATTAATCTTCTATACTTTAATCCCTTAGTCGACTCTTACCCACGGGAAGAGTTTGACAAATGTATTCTTCACAGAATTAGATTTGGATAGAAGAAACAAGTTCATTCATTTGTATGGCGGCCGAGCGTGTCAGATTTTGTACTGAAGTTGTTACTTGCCTATGATTTTAAATATGTCTCAGGCCCTTGAGTATTCATATTTTTTTGTGTTGTTGCAATTAATATTACTTAAGGAGGCATTATTAATGTTTTTGTTCACTTCAACTTACAAAATTTGACGCCCGAAAGCTGCAAGCCGCGATTAAAGACGGACAACTCAGTAGATTTTATTGAGTTCATTTGACACGCTAAGTAGATACGTTTGCTTGATCTATGGTATTCTTGCTGCCGCTACCATACGGACAGTAGGAGATGTATGGTTATTTTATATGACCCAGCATTATTTGCTTCTTCACACAGTGCCTATTGAATACTAACCTCAATATAAACAGTGGCCATCCTGGCAGCGCGGTCGGCAGAGTTGTGCGCTTGACACGTGACAGTTTGTTTGTGGTGATCCTTCGTAGGTGTCAACCGCAATATGGACCTGCGACAGTTATTGCTTTAACAGTGTCGTGGATTCCCTAGCGGTTAGTTTCGAAATTCAAGAATAAATTCAAAGTTGGAACAGTGTTGACTACAGGTAAATTCAAAAGCTGGCACGAATGGATCGAGTAAGTGACAGAAAATATCTATATGTGGATGTTTTGATGACAGTAGATCCAGATTGGTATAGTTCGACCGCATACACACAATCATAGATGTCATTCATTTCATTAATTCACAAGTGCTTTACGGTGAAGGAAAACATCGTGAGGAAATTTGCATACACCTGCGAAGAAATTCAAGGGTGTATGTGAAATCCCCAACAAGTACCGGGCCACCGTTGGGACCACGCAAAATAGGCACGTATGATATCGAGTTGCGGAAAAAATGACCAGAAAAACAACAACAACAACATTTCATTCACTCCATTCGTGCTAGCTATAGTGATTTTACCTAGATTTTAGTATAGGTCGATTCACCAAAGCTGGCACAAAATTGAATTAAATGAATGACATCTATCATTGTGTTTATAGATCATTTCACCAGAATTATATTTCACGCTTAGTATATGAGGAGCTTTTTCAAGAGCCAATCGCCAATCAACATGAATAAGTTTCACGAGAGATTTCTGTTTAAAATTTCACCAGAGTTGAGGTGAATGCTTACCATACTATTACTGTTCACTTTGCCTGTGAGGTTTTGGGACTCGGAATAAGCCTCCTAGGCGCTTATTGGAAGTATGGGAAGGGTCAATTTTTTTTATTATACGTAAAATGCTGATTCGTGGCAGGAAATCGCGCTGGATCAGGACAAGTGGCGTGCTCTCGTTTTGGAGGCCAAGTCCTCTTTGGGTTACTGAGCCAAGCCAGTAAGTAAGTATACGTAAAATAGTGCATACCTGGTTTTAAATCTTAACCCGTCGGGTAGCAGCTCGTCTGAATGTTTCACGTTCTTGTTTGTTAAAGTTTGGCCGATCATCCACTCGATCTGTGTAATAATATGGGTATAAATCAAATCATCAAAATATGTGACTACGTCATAACTAGGGGTCGGAACTATGGGTGCAAAACTTTAACAAAACTTTAAAATTGGCATATGGGAACACTTAAGCCAAGAAAAATATGAATATTATTGAAAAACCTGTATCCAATTTCATTCTCTATCTCGGAATCTTAAGCTTACAATGTTAGGCATTGGTCTCACCGCGAGCTACTAAGCTATGAACTATCGGCTATAAACACGAACAAAAGATACGCACTCCCGTGTAAATAAAAGAGACCCGGCGATACTCGCCCAGCTATCAGCTATTACCGCCAGGCGAGTATCGCCGTGTCTCTTTTATTTACACGGGAGTGCGTATCTTTTGTTCATGTTCATAGCCGATAGTTCATAGCTTAGTAGCTCGCGGTGAGACCAGTGCCTAAGGGTCTATAGATATGTATACAGTGTGTGGCCTACAACCGGGGTGAAAATTTAAACGGTGCATTAATAAGCTGATCAACAATCATTTCCACAAATTGTAATTAAAAAAAAAATTTTTTTTGTTCATGTATTTTTCATTATTATGGGTTCATTTACTTGAATGAAAAGTTATCAATAACTTATCATTTTTGAATCATTGAAAAATGTACAATTTTTTTTTTAAACCGTATCAAATTAGTGTAAAAATGCAAACAAAATTATTGTTATGACTTCCTACCTGGTATACTATCAAGATGTCTTGCGACTGACAAGCTACGACATCGTGATGCCAAGATCCAGTACTAAAGGTCCATAGCTTTGAATGACAATATCTCCGAACTTAACCACTTTGAAACACCGGGACCTTTACAGGATTATTGCTGATAGTCTAAGGAGTCACTCATTTCATTTTTCTCCCGTGTTAAAGACCGCACACTGTATTTTATGGATGTATGTGCTATGTCAAGTCCACTTGACAAGTTTTGTTAAAGTTTTGCACCCATAGTTACGACCCTTTTATAACTGTTTTATTGCAGGTTTAAAAAAAAACTTACGGTAGACGCAGGCTTTCCACCGACAGACACGCATTCTATATCCACTGGTTGCTCTTCAGTGGCGTCTATAAATGCCCCCTGCACTATCCGAGGGGGTTCGGGAGCCACTAAAATCGTCAGTTTGGCGTAGCGAGAGCGTATGGCCGGTTCCCCTGAAAAAAAGGTTTATTTCTATTTCGAGTTTGGTAGAAATCTTGGGAAGTTCAGTTATGTCAATGTTCTGAAACGTAAGATAAACGTACCTACTTATTTTTTTATTATTATGTAATGTTTTGCAAAAAAAAACATTTTGGACAGTGAGCCAAGTTTGGGCACTAAGAATAAAAAACAAGCATTTTCTGATAAAAATATGATATTAAAAAATTATATTAAATGCATAAAGAATAATTGTCAGGTGAGTAATTTGACAGTCACTTGGTGCAAAATATGAAAGCATCTAGTTTTAAGGCACAGAGCTATATATCCGTGTCTTCACTTTTCAAACATACCCTACAGGTAAAATTTGAGTGCTGCAGAAGACTCTGGAAGGGTCTAAACATGTGACCTATTATCGTATGGACATATATAATGGAACTATTAAGTTAAATGTGTAACTTGGACAGTTGTCAAAAGAGCAGGTCTACTACAGAACGAAGCCAACGAAGACAATAATTAGAGTGACAGAAAAATCCTCGAAATTTGCGGATTTTGAAGTTCACGGTAGGGCGGAAGAATTTAAAAGAGCCAATATATTTATAAGACCAAAAACTACTGTCAGCATCTGTAGCCTAGTTAGTAGTGACCCTGCCTAAGCAGCTCGGTAGTTCCTGGTTCAAATCCCGGCGAGGGCATTATTTGTGTATTTATTTATCACAATTATTTGTTATACTTTGTCGTGGCTGTCTATGTATTTAAGTATCTTTTATATATATAGTCCCTTGGTACCCACATCACAAGCTTTGATTGAGCTTAGCGTGGAACTAAGTCGATGTTCCAAGATATTTATTTATTCTATTAAATTAATAAAAAAAGTGTATGTTACAAAATGGAATGGTGTATTGAAATGGAAATAGGTATGTCTCTACACACAATGGGAGAAATGGGGAAATTTTGTTACACAATAATTTAATAATTTACCAGTCAATCCCGAGCTAACTTGGCACTGGTAATTCCCGTCATCTTCTAGAGTCACATTCTGAATCTTCAAGGAGAAATCTCCTGCAACAAAGAAAAAACATCATCATTATCAGCTGATATAGTCATCCACTTATTTTATGACGTACTCAATACAGTTAAAATTACATTCGACTTACAAATAGCATAATTTCGTTCCTTTCGGCTTCGAAAAGCGTTCCTCTGGTCCGTGGGGTCCTAGGGCTCTGAGTCTCTTCAAAGACCTATCGAAGAGACTCAGAGACGCCACGGGAGACCCAAGGGCTGGCAGCTTCCTCACTCAACGCATTAGCTTGGCAATCCAGCGAGGAAATGCTGCCAGCGTCCTGGGTACCATGCCGCAGGGGCTTGTTTTTAGATTGTATTTATTTAGGATTTATTTATATCTAGTTTTAGTTTTAATTTAATTTTGTATGTAACTATAGTTCGTTTATAAATTAGCATAATCCCAATATTTTCTTCATCCTAAATTATCAGATAAACGAACAGAAGCTCTCGTAACGAGTGCTGTTTTTACTACACCTACGCTTCTCTGTAAAACGGTGCGTGTTATCCCAAATATAACTTCACCTAAACAATTTAAACTGTCTGTTCTCGCGTTCACATATTAAATACAGAAGTACTGACCACTTACTTCCGCAGGCCAATAGGTCTATCTGCCCTACCACCGCAATCGAAATTCGTAAATTTCGCGGAATTTTCTCCGTTACTCAAACGACGGCGTCATTAGGGTGAGAGAGACGAATCCTCGAAATTTACGAATTATGTTATTAGCGGTAGGGCCACTGTACAATTCTCAAATAGTTTGTACATTTGGATCACGTCTTCAATAGTGAAAAAACTTTTAAGGCTAGTAAATGTTTGTATGGAACGTTCCTTTTTTTGTTACCAAAAATTTATATAAATCTGGTAAAAAGAAGGAAAAGCCCATAGAAAGAAAGAAAAAACGTTTATTCGAGACAAGAAAACAGTAGAAACAAAACAAAACAGTAAACACGTTTTTGACTACCAGCCTACCTATTTTTATCAATATTGAAGATGTTTTCCTTTATAAACATTTTGAGAAATGTTCACGTAGAACTTTGACAATAGTAAATTTCGAACATCTGTCTCAGCCACTCTAACAAAGACTCCATCAAAGTGACAGAGAGACGATTTCCCAAGTTTACTATAGATTCTCAGAATTAAACAAACTTTTTCATGGATGTCGAATCTTTCCCTGTAACGGATCAAAAAGTATAAGAAACTTCTTCAAGGCTGTGATATACTGATATAATAAAGACAACAAACCTGTAGTTTTCATATACGATACGGTGCCAATTTTTTTTAGCCATTTCGTCTCCAAAATTATTCGTCATTCGTCACTAAGCTGATGCGAAAACATAATTTTTCGTCACCTTCCTTTGATTCTTGCAAAACGTTAAAAGATAGGGTGTCGGTTTGACCACCTTTGAGTTGTAACCTCTTTGTTTACTGCTTATTTATACTTCACATTCAGTGTCATCATCATCATATTAACCGAAAGATGGGTTAGGTTCATGGGTCCCCAGCGCACGCAAATTCTTTACTGAAATCGCGAAACGTCTGGTTGACGTATCTAAAGACTGAAAAGCTGGCGATTTCTTCGCGTAACTCATCAGTTTTGCGATATAGCGAGAAAATTACGCCAGCATCCTAAGTACAATGACACAAGGGCCAATTTTAGATGTAGATTTGGTTAGTTAGATTATGTACCGGTCCCACGTTACCCGCATCTAGTGGACTCCTGCGAACTTCACCAGGTAATCACTAATCAGGTGACCGAATTCAGTGTAATCTTCGTAAAAGGACAAAAAGGAGACGGGAAAATTCCACATGCATCATTTCTAAAGATTACGCCAATGAGGCGCCGACATAAAAAACCTGCTATTTTCATACATTGCACATCTCAAAAATTTCATACTCCACATATTATTAACCTCAGGTCATCGACCCTGACTTGGCAATCGCTCATCAAACCGAATATCTTCAGTATAAATGACTTTGAAGATACATGGGATTATAACTCTTGTTCTGGTTTTATAAGAGGCATAATCCTATGAGTTTTCAAGGGCAGTTACTACATTTTTGGGCTATGTATAGTCAAGGTTGGATGTTTTATTTGGCTGAGAACAATTGCGGAAGCTGTTATGTATAAATAGACAGTTCCAGAGGTATGGTAAATAGACAAATATAATTACCAAATAGTTCTATAAGGTCTAAACAAAATTATGAACTGACAGCTGAAATCATAATGCCACATCTTTTACCCTTACCAGGCTTTCGTATACGGGAAAGTGTGCTATCCAGCACTACTCCAATGAGCAGTTTTTAGTGCGCTTGTTATAAAAGTACGTCAGGAAATAATTGGACCATTTTCGAAATCGGGAACAATGTACTGTCTCATTCATTTTTGCTGTGTCATCTTGATTCTTGACATTTTGTATCGGTTAGTAATTTTCTTACAAAATCAGAAGCCCAAACCTATATTTTACTTTAAATTATATGTTGTAGATACATAACATAATATATTACACTTCACAGTTTTCCTTTTCAATGTTTTGAATAAGGAAAGTATGTGTAGTATGTCTGCTACAAAAATAAAAACGTGGGCAATTTACCTAAATATTTCTAATGCGTAAAGATTTTGCGTGTGCCAAATACATTCACATAAACAAGACGAAATCGCGTTTCAAAACTAAGTGCGAATGCCTATAACTTTTCAGCTAAAACTCGATTGATAAAATGATAAATAATGGTAGTTTTTTAATGATGAAACAGAACGTTCGTATGATTTTATTGTTCTTAGTAAATAGTAGACATAGGTATATCGTAAGGGCGCCAATGTCTGACACATTCCCAATAATGGATATTTGCAATCATAATATTGATATACCAATAAAGTTGACAGCAGGGTGTCGAAAATTGGGTCTTACTATGTGGACTCTTGGGTGTTTACGATACAAAGAGAATAAATATTTATGCATCATATTTTAATACCTTGTTAAACTGGTACATGAGAGCTTTGGAACTAATTTTTTATTTATTTTTTAATTACCAACAGCTGGTACCAGCATTTCGCTACGTTAAATAAAAAAAACTATACGATACGGCCTTGAAGAAACACAATTTAATAAAATTTATTTTATTGTATTGGTCTTTACGGAACCGGTTTCTTTTAAAAATCTCGAAATAGCTCAATGTTTTAAAATGTTGTACACTCTTTAACGTAATTAACAATATCCTATTTTTTATGACTCCATTAATAAAGCATTTATATACCGAAGAACGAAATAAGAACTTTTTTTGTACGGATAAAAAACCGGTATCCAATCCCTTCTTAAGTACGTTAAAAAGCCACCAAATTGATAGTAGAAGGGGTTTACAATCATGAAGTTATCATATTTACGGATATCTGTTAACAGAATCAGTAAATCCATTTTTCATTTCTCTATGAAAACGTTATCAACAAAAAGTGGTCCATGTTTCAGTTTCCTTGACACGAGCAGTTTATTTTGATGTAGCCC
Organism: Thaumatotibia leucotreta; assembly: GCA_025490895.1. Taxonomy (NCBI): domain Eukaryota; kingdom Metazoa; phylum Arthropoda; class Insecta; order Lepidoptera; family Tortricidae; genus Thaumatotibia; species Thaumatotibia leucotreta. Next base: position 20,193 of record JALPQI010010699.1, read on the forward strand.
ATTTAAAAGTAACTAGTACTGTTATATGGGTCACATGACAACAGTAGATGCCAAGTCTCCACAATGGTGGAATACTTTGACATAATGTTTTAGTGACCGTGAATTTTTTATAAAGAATCTACAATGTGATATTATGATACTGGTTTCGTGATTTCACAAAAAGTTTGTACATTTGGATCACGTCTTCATGATAAAAATTGGTAGGGTAGTAGAGTCAATGATGCTAAGCTTTCAGGTCTTCTACTGGAAACACCGAAGTTCGAATTTTTTTTTTTTTTTATACCACGTCGGTGGCAAACAAGCATACGGCCCGCCTGATGGAAAGCAGTCACCGTAGCCTATGGGCGCCTGCAACCTCAGGGTGTCACATGCGCGTTGCCGACCCAATAAAAATAACGTTGGCACAACAAAGTGGCTCCACTCCACCTGATCGTAAGTGAAAAGTAGAACCCAAATCGCGGCGGCAACAAACAGGAGACAATCAGTAACCTGTTAGTTGCCACCGCCTTGCTGGCCCGCTAGATGCTGGTAAATACACCGGCTGACCCCGAAACACGGCAAACACGAAGGTAAGTCATTTCACGGGCGTTTACACCGAATGTACGGTGGTAGCCAACCAGGCGGGTACTAGTAAAAATACTTACCGGTTCTTACCGGTTCTTCTTGGGTCAGCGGTGTAGGGTTCGAACCGGAAGTAGTTTTCATATCTAGACGATTCAAAAGAGTTTGTTGCTATTCCAATTTGAATAAAGAATTATTTGACTTTGACTTTGAATACCCTATGCGGGCCAGCAAGGCGGTGGCAACTAACAGGTTACTGATTGTCTCCTGTTCGTTGCCGCCGCGATTTGGGCTCTACTTTTCACTTACGATTAGGTGGAGTGGAGCCACTTTGTTGTGCCAACGTTATTTTTACTGGGTCGGCAACGCGCATGTGACACCCTGAGGTTGCAGGCGCCCATAGGCTACGGTGACTGCTTTCCATCAGGCGGGCCGTATGCTTGTTTGCCACCGACGTGGTATAAAAAAAATAAATAAAATAAAACCCTACCACCGGCTGAGAAGCTGGTTACTCAGTATTTCCCTTAGTCGACTCCTACGACACCCACGGGAAGAGAGGGGCGGTGATTTTTGTATTCTTACTCCGTCACCGCACGGATGAAAATTTTCGGGTATTTGATTTCGAAAAATCCCCGAAATTTTCGGATTTTGTAGTACGCCGTAGCCTTAGCTATTGAAACCTAATTTACGTAACTAGTTACCTTCCTCGTCGCTCCCGATCATCAGGTATCGTTCGTAACCGCTCAGGTTTCGATTGGTACCGAGACCAAAGTCATTCTGAGTCCATTGGAGGGCTCCAGCTTTGCCCTTCACTCGGCACGGCAGGATCACTTCTGAGCCCACTATCGCTTGCTGTGGACAAAAAAACTGCATTAAACTAATTATATTCAGAAATTGTACTACATATGCATAAATTGGCCTTCATGACACAACATTTTATGGTATTCCTGAACATAAATTGTCGAAATAAAAATGTTAAAGGCCAAAAAAACATATTAAGGGCTTTAAAAAAACATCAGTCACATTTATGTATTAAGTAAAAAGTTATTACCCATATGCCACATAGTTTGCATGACTTACTTGGAATCGCATGAGTTGGCAGAGTTGTAGAAAAATGAAATTCCCTAGCTATGAACAAATAAAACATGGAAGTCGCACGCCATACTAAATTACCTTTCAAAAACGGTCGTGAATTTTAGTTGACAAGGGTCACACCCTCATCAATGCATCACGGCAATGAATTTCAAAATCAACCTATAAAAACTTAAACCGCCATTTGAAAATAGTTGTGATTGGTCCATCAAAGTTTTGAAACTGTCAAATATGTTGCGCCGAAATATGCGCGGTGTTAAGAAATGCACTGTCTCCTGCCCAGCTTGGCACAATTGAACAATTGTTTTGGGGGCATTTTTGTGCTTTGTCCATGTTATAGAATGGTCGCAGTTCCCTAGGTAGTTACAGAAGTGTTAGTTCTAGGTCGACTGTGACAAATGCAGCTAATTAGGTACATATTAGTCTGATATTTTTGTAAGATTCAAGTTTCGGAGCATGAAACATTAATTTTATCTAAACCAATGTAAGTTTTACAAAACGCACTAAATTAAACGAACTACTAACTAGTTGAATTTGCCTCAATGTCGTCCTTATCGAAATTTTTACATTATCTTGTTATATTTTTTTTAATCGCAACTATTAAGTAAGAGAATATTACACTTTGGTCGGTAAGACCATCATAAAGAACCATTAAAACTCCGTAATCTTCTTACACACTCCCGTTGGTAATCCCGTACCTATTTACCCCCCTAGATGCACAATATAGAATTTCCCTATTCAACACTTAATTACGAGTAGAAACCAGTTCAAAATTCATGCGAGTATTAAGATACCTAGTTTAGTTTGCGTGGAAACTAGAGGCATCTAGCAGTAAGGCAAGCCTGTATATTTCACGTGCCTTACCTTTACGAACAAAGTTTAGTAATTACCATAACAGTTCCCTTTCAATGTAACTTCCAAGGCGATATTAAGTTTCAAGGATATTTGTGTGACGGAATCTTTAAGTCTGTATTGTTGAGAAACTTGAATATAACAGTACTCAATATACGACCAGGTATTTCCAACTTTAAAGTAAATAATAATGGCTTTGCTACACATATACTTGACACATGAGATAACCGCCATGTGGGATATTGACTTGACGATAATCGTTCTGATACTTGTTACAGCGAACAGTTTAATAGCAAAGAGTCTCGACCAACATCTTAAGAGTCTCTCGCTAGATGGCTGGATCAAGGGTCAGATGCAGAAGGCGGTAATCCTGGACACGGCGCGGATAGTCCGTCGGTTCCTCTCTCTGCGACCTTAACCACCGGCAGCTTGGGCCCGCCCCGTTGCCGGCGGCACTCTAGGCTAGATTTTTATAATGTGTTTATATTTTCTATGTTTTATTGTATTTTAATTTTATAACCATAATTTCCGTGTGGTGACGGCAGTAAGAAAACATTTGTCACCACCCCAATTCCTCCTGCGGGTGTCGTAAGAGTCGACTAAGGGATTGAAGTGTCTCTGAGCATTCTACAAGATTTATGATGTGCAGCAGCGTCATCATAGTGGAAACATTACTGCGATCGCCAATTCACTTGATCAGCGTGGCGATTATGGGCATTTACCTCCTAATGCGTCTATCTATACGCAAAGTTAATAGGAGAGGCCTACGTCCAGCAGTGGACTAACATAGGCTGATGATGAACCATAATATAAAACACCTAATCTAAGAAGACATTTAAATAAAGGAAACAATATTATAAAACATGGAATTCTACAAAATTGCCTTTCAAAATCGGTCTGCAAAAAACGGGGCATTTACTATGTTTTACTATCTTGAGCATCCGACATTTCGACACTATTGGAAATATAAACTCATTAACAGCTCTCAATCCACAGCTGGGCATAGGCCTCTCCTATTACCTATCCGTATCGGACGCATTAGAACGTAATGCCCATAATCGCCACGCTGGGCTAGCGGATTGGCGATCGTAGTAGTGTGTCCACTATAATCACGCTGAGTTCATCAATCTTCAATAATTTAACAGTCAGTGACATTTCAATCCCTTAGCCGACTCTTACGACACCCACGGGAAGAGTTGGAGGTTACAAATAAATAAATAAATATCTTGGGACATCTTACACAAATCGACTTATTCCCACGGTAAGCTCAATTAAGGCTTGTGATGTGAGTACTGAGCGGCGATATAAACATGTAATAGATATGTATAGGTATATCTATTATATATCTATTACATGTATATTGTATACAATTATACATAGACAGCCATGACCGAGGAACAAATGTAAGCAGGGTCACTACCAACTAGGGTACGGAGACTGACAAACAAATGTATTCTTACTCTGCCGTCACCACACCGTTCAGTCATACGCCCACAGAGCTGTATTTTCACTGTAACAGTGTATCCTTGCAATTACGATTTAGCATAATTAGCAGCTAAAATTAAATGCTGCTACAATTTTTGATAAGCCTATTTAATGCTACACCCCGTAGCTTCCGATGTTACCCTATGGAGGTAACTTTTAACTAGGCAGATTGAAGCGCAAATAATCTTGTTAGATATTGCTGTCTCTTTCTATCGCAAGTCAGTCAGTTTCAGTGACAAATACCATAGAAAGCACGAAATAAATCTAAAGCTACTGCTTTAGACCTACTGGTCTATCGTGAATTTCGAAAATCGACAATTTCGGACATCTGTATCTGTCACTCCGTCGAAAACGCTATCGGTGCGAGGGTACAGATGTAAATGGGATACTTCTGAGCCTATTTTTTGGCACTTAATGACAACATTTCATTGCATGTTTGAGAAAAACAACGACAGATCAAACATCAATCTATTTTTTGTCCTTTGAACAAATAGCACTGTTTCTCTCAGTCGCTGCATTAGATCATCAAAAACATCATTATCAGATTAGGTGCAGAACTTACGAAAAATGACATGTATGGCAACTGTTCTATTTTCCTAAAATCCGTAATAAAAATATTGAGAATTATACTACCAATATTGTCAATGTGCAAGCCAGGCTGAAATATTAGAAAACCCAGTTTTCCAGCTTTTCCAGAAGTATTAGAAGAAAGACATTTCTTAAGGTACATTCTGGTTGAATTCTTCTGTGAATTTAAACAAAAACGTCTCATGAGACTCATTCATACTAAAATAATATTCCACCGACCGAAACATGTCACGAATTTTCCGATTTAAAACACGTGAGTCGCCTTAAATTTTGTTCTCCTGTGACATCTGCTGTAGCGATGCCAGCATGTCTAGCCAAGATGCCATGTTTTCAAGAACTTAAAGGAGACGAGATATCCATTGGTAAAGTTTTTGGTAGCTTCTTATAGCGAAATGGCGCATTACGAGGCTACAAATACCTATGCTAATGCTCAAAGTAATTATAAATTCAAATTAAAACTGTTTAAAGGTAAGCGTTTTATGGCATAAGCGATAAGCGGATGCGAATATACACGATTTTATTGCCAATGTGTTTATTTATTACATAAAATCGTTTATGTTATGTACCTGCACAAGGTATTCGTGAGTATTCTGCATAGTTTTAAAAGATCATAAGAAATTTCTGATCATGTTTATAGACTAAAATGTCTTATAAACTTTTCTGGTTTTTGCCTAGTTACAGATTTAAAATTATTAAAAAAAAACATCGGATATTTTTAAACGGTTTTTATTAACTTCACCGCGTATCAACTGTCGTCGATGCTTCAAATCTGGTGATCAATTTTTCGACCACTTCTGCTGCACCGAAATCAATAAAATTTGGAACTCTTATCAAGTCCCCATGACAATGCAATATTATAATATTTGTATGCTTGTATCCTCAAAGCCTGATGCTGCAGACGTACTGCTTACCTTAACCGACAGTGTTAGACACGTGAAAATGAAAGTATAGCATGTTCGGCATAATCAAATACTAACAGCCTGATCTTAACTTCCAACTCCTCACTCCTGATGCTGCAGTACTGCCCACAATAACCGCAAGGTTTATCTTTTATCGATATCTCGATTTTAAAGAAGTTCTTTAGATATTAAGTAGAAACATGCGAATTTAATATTAACATCCAACTCCTCAAATCTGATACTCCAGTGTTACTGCCTGCCACAACCGCTAGGTTTAGCGATATGTAGATTTTGCCGTACTGTTTTAGATATTTGGTAGGAACATACGGATTAAATTATCATCATCATCATCATCATATCAGCTGAAAGACGTTCACTGGTGAATATAGGCCCTCCCAAAGATTGCCACAAGGACCGGCCCTGTGCCACCCGCATCCAGCGACCTTCACCAGGTCATGAGTCCACCTTGTGGAGGGCCTACCCACGCTGCGCCTTCCGGTACGTGACCACCAATCGAGAACCTTACCACCCCAATGGCCATCGGTTCGCGCCTGCGTCCCTCCGGCTGATAGACTGACAGCGTGAGTGGATCGCGTAGGGCGAGCCATCGCGCCTGCGGCCATCCAGCTAATAGAATGACAGCGTGAGTGGTTCGCGTAGGGCGATCCGTCGGGCCTGTGGCCCTCCAGCTGATAGAGTGACAGCGTGAGTGAATCGCGTAGGGTGAGCCGTCGGGTCTGCGGCCCTCCAGCTGATAGAGTGACAGCGTGAGTGGTTCGCGTAGGGCGATCCGTCGGGCCTACGGCCTTCCAGCTGATAGAGTGACAGCGTAAGTGAATCGCGTAGGGCGAGCCGTCGGGCCTGCGGCCCTCCATCTGATAGAATGACAGCGTGAGTTGATCGTATAGGAAGAGGCGTCGGGCCTGCGGCCCTCCAGCTGATAGAGTGACAGCGTGAGTGAATCGCGAAGGGCGAGCCGTCAGGCCTGCGGCCCTCCAGCTGATAGAGTAACAGCGTGAGTGGATCGCGTAGGGCGAGCCATCGCGCCTGCGGCCCTCCAGCTAATAGAATGACAGCGTGAGTGGTTCGCGTAGGGCGATCCGTCGGGCCTGCGGCCCCCCAGCTGATAGAGTGACAGCGTGAGTGAATCGCGTAGGGCAAGCCGTCGGGTCTGCGGCCCTCCAGCTGATAGAGTGACAGAGTGAGTGGTTCGCGTAGGGCGATCCGTCGGGCTTGCGGCTCTCCTGCTGATAGAGTGACAGCGTGAGTGGTTTGCGAAGGCGGCCCTACAGCTGATAGAGTGACAGCGTGAGTGGTTCACGTAGGGAAAGCTGTCGGGCCTGAGGCCCTCCAGCTGATAGAGTGTCAGCGTGAGTGAATCGCGTAGGGCGAGCCGTCGGGCCTGCGGCCCTCCAGCTGATAAAGTGACAGCGTGAGTGGATCGTATAGGGAGAGCCGTCGGGCCTGCGGCCCACCAGCTAATAGAGTGACAACGTGAGTGGTTCGCGAAGGGCGGGCCGTCGGGCCTGCGGCCCTCCAGCTGATAGAGTGACAGCGTGAGTGGTTCACGTAGGGCGAGCCGTCGGGCCTGTGGCCCTCCAGTTGATAGAGTGACAGCGTGAGTGGTTCGCTTAGGGCGAGCCGTCGGGCCTGCGGCCCTCCAGCTAACAGAGTGACAGCGTGAGTGCTTCGCGTAGGGCGAGCCGTCGGGCCTGCGGCCCTCCAGCTGTAAAGTGACAGCGTGAGTGAATCGCGTAGGGCGAGCCGTCGGGCCTGCGGCCCTCCAGCTGATAGTGACAGCGTGAGTGAATCGTGTAGAGCCAGCTGTCGGGCCTGCGGCTCTCCGGTTGATAGGCTGACAACGCAGGTGGTTTGCGTAGGACGTGCACTCGGACCTGCGGTCCTCCAGTTGATATACAGAGAGTGTGAGTCTCTGTGATTCACGTAGTGCGTGCCATAGTGCCGTCGGGCCTATGGCCCTCTTGTTGATAGATTGCATGGATTGACCCTTAAGGCCCTCGGTTCGCGCCGGACTTTCCGTCAGACCTGCGATCCTCCGGTTGGTCGACTCAGAGAATGAGTTTATATTTTATAGTCTCGAAATTCGACTTGTATAAAAATTTTAACTTGAAATTCTCAATAAACCAAATTGATTGATATATTATATTCCTTTTTGTCAGATCTCGGTTATCTAAGGTACTTATTGTATGAATAACACGTCCATTTGAGATACTTCGGGCATTCAACCTTACATTAATCACGCCGAGACTTTGGTTTTTATTTGTCAATCGAGATATTTAATAAAAAAAAAATGGTGTCGGATTTCTAATAATATCTATTCAGCAGGGATTCGCCTCCCGTTACACATAAAATTATGTCCATTACGTTTACATATGTGTCGTGATTCGTGATGAAAGCGCGAGAGTATAAACGCTACTTAGCATGCGTAATTGTATTACATATTACAAACAACATCGGTACAGTATCGGAAATTAACCTAACAATTGCACTAAAAACTTGAAAATAAATTAAGTAAAAAAAGTTTTAAGTTAAACGGTTTTCATTGCACCAAAAACTAGAAAATAAAAATTTGTTATAACTAACCGTAGATGCAACTTTCTGTAGATTACTCACGTGAAACTATTATCACTGTAGTTTTCCCAAGTCGGATGCTGAAAGCCACGTTTAGCCTCTATGTCAGTGGATTAAGCGTTACCTAATCGGAAACTTTTACTAAACTAAAATAAAAACGTGGGGCGTTATTATGAAGAAAGAAACATGCAAGTTCAAAATATGTAATTGTAGCTTTAATTTTGCAACTAATCATCGATCTGTTCCATCACTTCCACAGAGGTAAATAGCTTTTATCAAGGCCAGAACAAAACTTATTACACTATTGCTGTCTTGATTTATATGTGTGTTCTTAAATAACTATAGTGACTTAATCACAATTCCGTACGCCCCACGTTTTTATTTCAGTTTGGTAAAAGTTTCCGATTAGGTAATGCTTAATCCACTGACATAGAGGCTAAACGTGGCTTTCAGCATCCGACTTGGGAAAACTACAGTGATAATAGTTTCACGTGAGTAATCTACAGAAAGTTGCATCTACGGTTAGTTATAACAAATTTTTATTTTCTAGTTTTTGGTGCAATGAAAACCGTTTAACTTAAAACTTTTTTTACTTAATTTATTTATTAATAAAGAAATTAACATAAAGCGCTACTAGCGCAGAAATGAAGTGTTGAGTGTTTGTTAGTTTGTAAATTAAATTGTTATTAGTGCTTTTGTAATTTTAGAATTGTAAAATTAAAAGTTAACCTCTTACCGCATGAATATAAAAATAAATTGTTGAAATTTGAACTCTAATGGCAATCAGTTCAATATTATAGCGGCCATATAATTATGGCTTCGTATGCAGTAAAAGGTTCAGTTCACAATTATTATCATAACATGTTTCAATAAATAATAAAAAAAAATATAAAAATACCTACGAAAAACATGTTTTGCTCCGGTCTGTAATTCAAAAATAGCACTACCCGGCTTCGGAATCTATTAATTAGCAAATACTAATTTATTTTCTCACTGAATCCTAATTTAATTATTAAACACCGCGAATTTTGAAAATCGGAAAGCATCACTTTCCCTTATATAACGCTTTCCTTGGAGGGCTTTTCGAAAATCGCGGTAGGTGTTAGGTAATTAAATCGTATGACACTCTTTTTACAATTATTCGGGGCATGTGTAGAAGTACTGACTAGCAATATACCGAGGAAAAGTTTCATAAGTTACGAAGCTTTTATAGAGAATAATCTCAGCAATATAAATTTTACAAGCAATCTATCCAAGCCAAAACCTTTGTATATACATGCCTTTTAAGACATTGTATGCCTTGTTTACTCAATTGTGAAATAAAATATTCTTCAAAACACTCTTTTATAAGATCTCATCAGTTCCCAAAGAGAACGTACTCTTAAATTCTCATGAAAATTCTCGGCAATTATCGAGTATATTCTCGCAATTTTGAAAATGTTCTCCAACTTGTACATTACTATAGTACTTACCGCCTCAACAGTGTTGCCAGATCCAATTTGAAAACGTCAGAAGAAGTTTAGCCTAGAAATCAGGAGATTGGTAAAAATATCAGTAGACTAATTATTTTTATTATTTGTTCAACCAAACCGTACCTATATCCGTTTTTTTTCTTTCAATGTTTATAAATATGTTTAGTTAATCATAGATTCTTGTACTAAATAGTACATTACGACACAAGTGCGAAAAACATGAAATCCGAAACGGGTGGCGATGTTTTAAAACACGACCGAAGTGTTTTAAATCGACACGAGTTACGAATTTCCGTTTTGCACGTGTCTCTTACGACGTTTTTTAGTACCTACAGATCCGAAGTTTTGGACCTGACGTAAAATGAGCCATTTTACGCACTTGCGCCTAAAAAAACCATCATCTGTTACTAAAATAAATATATAGTTATTATGTTATGTTACCAATAAAAAAAAAATCTGACAATCAACAATACAATGTGTATACGAAGAATGATACATTGTCTTAATTATATACCCCAAAGTGATTACGATGATTAGCTAAAGAAGTAGACAGCAAGGCAATGATTTCATTATTAGCTTTTGTCCAACAATAATCTTCAGTTTTGGACCATGTATCTTCAGCCTCGTGCTTTTCTGAATCTGGTTTTCCCCCATCACTAATGCTTATTACCTAACTCCACATGTTTTGCAAAACGCAAAATCATCCCCCTTTTGGCTTGCAGTCACCCATTTTGCAAACTGTATTTCTCCTAGCCACTCTGATTTGAACACACATTGGACCGTTCGATAGTAAGCGGTAGCCGTAGCCTACGAAGGCCTGTGACGTCAGTAACAGTGATATTTTACAATTGTCACACTTGTAATTATGGTGAAATAGGCCTTGGTGCCTGACGGCACATGTCAAAATTAGTAGCATTAGGATGTAATAAAGGTTGCAATACACTTGTTCAGTCATTAAACTTTTTTTTTAATAACTCAATAACAGTAAGAGTTAAGATACTAGTTTCTTAGAGAAATTGATTATTTTTGACCTAACTAAGTTTCCTTTTAATTTAACGGAAATCAATAAAAACACGGTGTACCTATGGACTTAATTTTTGTTGTTAATTACTTACCCAGATGTATTAATTACCATTCCAAGCTAATCACACACTTTAATTCACAACTTAACAAATAACTAGTAAAGGAAACTTTCGAGTCGAATGACTTACTATTTAGGCGGCGACGGCAATAATTAATAAGTTCAGTCTTGTCGTTCTCGATAGTCTCTGGATTTACTGGATTTGACTTGATAACTTTGACGTTTCGTGTGTTTAAAGGGGTCTGCAAACTTAGCAATACCAAAGGAGTCTACTAGCATTAACAATATCGCATCCGATTTCCATTCCAAACTCGTGCCACCGGTAACAGCATTTCGTTTACAATGTAAAAATCTTAAGGTAGAAGTAATCTACGAAAAATCAGGAGAATCTGCTGAAAATTCGGTAGATCAGTAGACATAGCCCAAAATCAGTAGATCTCCTGAAAAATCAGGAGACCTGGCAACACTGCGCCTCAATTTCCAATTAATTTGCAAATACGACGAATGAAACTTACATTCAGTATAATAAAACACCGAGATGCACTTATCTCTGAGATAATTATTTCTTGAATAATGCGTTTTAAATGAGTTTTTCTAATAACAAGACGAAATCGACTTGTCTGTACATTAACAAAAAGATGAAACGTGAGAACATTAGTTATGTTAAATGGTTGTAAAATGTTCATTAAAATGTAATTGTTCGTAGACAATTTATCAGTTCTGTATGACCCGCCTTTCATCATTCGTTTTATGCATTTGTGTAATTACCTACTATTAAAAACGTTTTGTATTTAAGTAAGTGACGGCAGTAGGAATATAATTGTCACCAATCCAACTCTTCCCGTGGGTGTCGTAAAAGTTGATTACACTGACCATTATTTTATTGATGGGCATCAACGTCATCATAGTGGACACGTGTATCTATCTTAAAGGAAGCTCTTGTAGCTAACTAAAAGTATGTAAAATAAAACCAGTGATCTACACTTGTAAAATGTTACTATAAGTAAAAGTATCCTGTAACTGTCCTGTGCTACAAGCTTGTAGCAAACTATAAGGATGAATTATAAAGACTAATACTCTTGAGTATGTTACTGCGTATCGAAAGCTATAAGTAAATGGCTCTACGTCAATGCCTCTATAGGAACGTTATTAGCAAATTAGTACTTATAGTCTTTACTTATAAGAATACTTTGCTAGTTGGGACACTATTACGATCGCCAACCCGCTTATACAGTACCTTGTACCTTTACCTTCTAACGCATCCATAAGCATGAGTTAAGGCCCAGCCACACGGAATACGTATGCAACAAGCGTGCGAGAGCATTGTAGCGTATGTCAACGTCATAGTACATGACACACCGTGTGCGTGTGACGCGCGCGTGCACGCCACGCAAGTGGTATGCCATCTAATATGACTTTACATACGCTACAACTCGCACGCAACGCACACGCTCACACGCATCCGATATGACTTGGCCTTAATAATAGAGGTCTCTGTTCGGCAGTAGACTGAAATAGGCTAACTATATGATATGAATTTATGATATTTAACCATCTTAGAAGGAAAAATCGAGGGTAAAAGAGGTAGAGGAAGACCCAGAGTGCCATATACGACACAGATAAAAGAATGGTCCTGTAGTCAGACATACCAGGAAGTAAAGACAAGAGCCCAAAATAGGCTTGAGTGGAGAACGCTGCAGCGACAGAGGGCCGGGCCCTCTTAATAATGATGATGATGATATGATATGAAAATCGCTATAATCTCATCACTTAAAATGCTTTCCTCAAAAACGCGCTGACAGAAACACAAGATTGTTAACTGATTATATTTATGGTTTACGCCGTAAAATATATACGAGCAGAAATTATACATGTATTTATATCACGTTAATCTACTAATGAATATTCAAAATACATAATCGTTCAAGATTTCTTTTATATGTCGGACATAATGTTAAATATTTATTTTGATGGTATCGGGGTGAATAATTTTTGTGGTATTCTTATCGACGGGTCATCGGGTAAATAAAATGCTCATTTTAATACCACAACGAATCTCTTAGACAACTGAGCTCTCAGCCCATCTGATGGAAAGCAGGAACTGAGGCCCAAGGACATAGTGACCAAAAATCGCCTATGCGCTGCCTACTGTAACATCCTACATGGGCTAAAAGCTTCATTACTGAAAATGTGAAAACTATGAAGCTCCAATAAAGCTCTGTAATTGGGAAATCTAAAGTTTAGGGAAAAGTATAAAATAAACAAGGTATAGAGAGGAAAAAGAAAATATTTATTAATTTAAAATTAATTATTAGTTTTACAATTAAATCTAAGGACTCTACAAGCTCTGTATCTCATTTGGTCTGGTTAGGACTTCATGAGATACACCGTCATGATTGCTAGGGCCAAATACCTAAGTCAGGAAAACATGACGGTACAAAAACCTGACGCCAAAGGTTAACCTGCACACACACACAAAAATAGAAATTAATATAATAAAATATTGATAATAGCATGATCATCTAGTGGTAAATTGGACAACATTATGATAAGCAATAACCCAAATCCTCTGAGGTAGGAGAAATGTTACAAAGTCTATGTCCGAAATATGTTCCAACAAACACAATAATATCAAAACCATTTGAATATTCTACACAAGGAGTTAAATGTGAAGTAATTAGAAAGCTTGATAACTAAAACATTAGACATTAGGACATTAGGACAAATAAGTGAATATTATTAAACACTCTAAAATTCTCAAACCTAAATAATAATAATATCTGCAGTGAATATTAGCTAGATGAAAGTAATATTTTAAATGTCAAACATTGTCTCTACAAAGATTAGATAACGCCTATAAAATGATCCAGATAAGTAAAAGAGATTACAAATTAGACTCTGTATATGATACCCCATATATGTCAAGTGTAGATTTAGAATGTAACAGCAGAAAATTAAGTTAAGATTATGAAGAGTAGTTTAAAAGATATAAATTGATAAAGTTGTAAAATTTGGATTTAAAGTTTATGAATTACCTTAATGATAAACGCTTAAAACTAACTTATCAACTATAAACCACGCTTAGTCTTACATTACTAATACAGTGTTATTCTTGATTATTGTAAGAATAAAATAGCTGCCTATGATCAGCTATAAGCCGCTCGTATAATATATTAACCATACGCACACGTCATTATGTTGGCCAATGTCTGAACGAGAGTCTCAGCGTGGACCGATTCTATACAATCCAGATTGGGTATTTAGAGTTGCAAACCGATGCAAAACCCTCGAGTATAACAATGGACTTGTATAGAATATCCGAACGCTAGGAAAAGATCCGAAGATACAAATTCAGAGACTTGAGAATAAGAATATGACAATATGCCTCTCAAGACGTTAATGTGTAATATATATGTAAGCCGTATGATTAGATAAGTCCCATAGCGTTATGAGACAACCACTTATGTAATAGTATTCTATAAGAATACTCAGAAATATTATGTTTGATATAACATTATTATGTCTTCAGCAAGCCGAGGCAAAGCTGAAGTGAACGCAGAAATAACGATGAATCAGTACCTTAATACTAAACCACTTAAAACTAACTTATATCTAAATGACGCTTATGTTTTATACTGTGTTGATGAACACACGCATGACAAGAGTAATGTCTGAACGGGAGTCTCAGCGTGGACCGATTCTATACTATCCATATTGGGTATTTAGAGTTGCAAACCGATGCAAAACCCTCAGGTAAGTCAACAGACTAGCATTGAGAATATCCAAACGCTAGGAATAGATCCGAAGATGCAAATTCCGAGACTAACTAAGAATGTGATAATATACTTCTTTTAAATTAATGTATAATTTTGTAATAATAATACTCTTTTCTAGAAGAGTCATAATTATAATAATCTGGAGTCGATGTGGGCATGACAATGACAATGATAATGGAATCAGTTAGTTGAGATAGCAAGAATACGTATATATAATATATAGATTTGTGTATCTCTTGAACTCTTAATACAAGCACCGAATTATTGTTCAATATGAATTATACTTGTTTGCATGGTTACAAAGGTACCCCTTGTATATATTATCTCTTTGACATTTAGAGAAGGCAATTCAGAACCCGTAGTATTACATATAAAAGAACCAAGTGTGACCATAGTACTGGGAATTGCACATCAATGCACAGTATTATTCAAGCTCCATAGTAGCAAGCCCAGCCCGAAAGCATGAGACAACTAAGTCAATAGTCTGTAAGATCGTTGAGCTTCACACTTGCAGCCTCGCCCATATAGTATAAAAATTAGATTGTATGTAAATATATAATTGGGGTCTTTAACCACAAATGTTAGCAAACAAGGGTACAGATGTCTTATCGTATGCTATTTGGACGTCTTGCCAGAATAGTTCTAGCCAAGCGGTCCATTTCGCGAGTGTAAATAAATTACAAGCCCAAGCGATTCACCCTTTTCAAAGATCTCGCGAGGGCATCGATCAAAGACAAAGTTCTACCATGAAACTCGTGGTCCCCTAACAAATTAGGTGACTTATGAGAACCTCGATCCCGGACGTAAGCAGAGTTTAACTAAATTTAATATAAATATTTCCATAATAGTTACTAGAACCACATCTCTCAACTAAACGAATCACATTATCAAAGATACGTAAGCCCAATTCCATTAATTACAACTTTATTGTTAAACGCGGTCAATTCAAATTCAAAATAATAATTTTAGCATTTTAATCAATTCTGTGAATTTATACATTCCGTTATATGATGTAAGTAGCTCAAATTATGCTTTAACTGTCAAGTAGGGTAATATATACTTAAATGTTTAGAATAAGTTTAAAATATTAAAATCTGGATCATTTTATAAGAGTCTCAAATCCATAACACACACGTGATATACAGTTTATAATCATTGTAATGAATCACGCATTCATAGTTTCTAATATACTATTGATGGATCAACTATTTCTACTTAGTGACTTCAATTACTGCGTGATTCATTAGCAAAGAGCCGCGTCTAGATAAATCAAGTAATTGGATGCACTGATCATAGCCCAATATTTATGACATTAAATATAAGATATTAAATAGCAGTGCGTTGTCAATCTAGAACTTGTAAACAGCAATATAATTATGTATTATATTAGATTCTCAATCACGATTGACAACTAAAATATCAACTGCAGTTTTATGTCGTACGGTAGATGTTAAATCTGTAATACCCTTAATTCTAAATGAAACTTATATCCGCTCGAATGGACGATAATAATGTATGGAATAACAGTGTAGACCCAACACGTAGCACGCGAGCAGTGACGCCGAGATGCAGACGCTGTATATGGCACCCTTATGAATGGAGTAGCAGGGCCGACCCAACACGAAGCACGCGTGTAGCGGTGTCGTGATGTCGTCTGTACATGGCGCCCTCTCTCTCGTACGCACGAAACACCGGAAAGTAGAAAAGATCATGTTTATAAGAGGTATTCATAAGAAGTTAATAATTTTGATTGCGGATTATAATTGAACGGAATAATAGAAGAATACTAAAAGAGTAATTCAAATACTAAAACTAATCAAGCAATTATTGCCCATGAAATATTCTGTTTAATCGATAATTATTCCAATAAAGTATAAACTCTAAATAATTAACCAATAAATCATCAAATAGTGGTATTCAATTAAAATAGATCCTAGCCCGCTCTCCATAACATTAATATAATTAATATATTTAAGTTTAGAATTATTTGTCAATATGGCACACACTTAATTTGGAGGGTAGATTTTCCTATCTATTAAATAAATCAGAAGCAACACACCAGTTCAACGGAGTCCTGTCAAGACAAAATGGCTGACGCCTTTGAGCATCACTTGCGACCGACGAAGTATTAGATGCTGATGTAACTGCAGGTACTAAGCAGTTCCCGTAGTGTCGACTCCGCATTTCCACACCCTTCATCCCTGGATGATATGGCCTCTCGCCGATGGACATGAACCGGAAATGAGAAATATTTATTTAGTTACCTACCAACATTTATACACTGTACAATATGATGAGAGCTATAATCTAATACGGAAAGCAGCCATCCTAACATCTTCGCTGCGGCAATTACCTTAGCTCACAACTAACCATACTTTGTAAGGGATCGAAAGACCCCCAACCCCCAACCGCAGTGAACGTTTTAAATATAATAGTGTGCTAAAATAATACCACAAGCTCACAGCGGAGTAGAATGGCACTGAATTCAAACCAAATTTAAGGGAAACACTATATCTAATAATCAAATATTAATGAATCAAAGTATTTATAAAACACCATTATAAAACAGTTTATTTAATTATTCACTTTGTAAGTATCATATTTTAACACTGATGCAATAGGCTTAACTCGTAACTAACCACACCTTGTAAGAGGTCGAAAGACCCCTACCGCATTGAACGTGTTAACACGTGGCGCATCTATACAACCTACATGAACCCATGCTGTGCACTCCACTGGTCTACTACTGTCGACCAAAGAATACGGCAACCTAATAATTAATACAGAATATTTAGATAAACATGTTACGTTATTAAAATGTCACTCGATTATCTTCGTATTGCCTTTACGCTGAACATTATAAAGCAAGTTAAGTAAATTAAATCAACCGGACACACGCACGACCACAAGCAATGATTTATCATTATATTCCTGTCATAGATTGCAATTTAAGATCCAATCTGCATGAAAACCATCCAGACACGGGCCCTGTATCCAGACACTCCCACACAAGCCGGACCCCAACTACAAGCTAAAACTATTAATATTAAATAACTTACGTTCGCCCTTGTGTCGGTTTGCCGTAAACTTATAGTAGTCACTAATCAACCAGTACGATTCGTTACCACTTAGTAATTCTATAAAGCATTGTCGAAAGTATGTCGGAATAATAACTATTCAATATTTAGACTATGAATAAACACGATTAGCACAATTGAACACGCATAATGGAAACTAGATATTCGGTCACGCTCATCTGCAAAGAACAACGTATCCATTTAATTTTCAACAGAATCTGAATCTACCCACTTTCTAACATATCGCTGGAATCCCGTATGATTCGATGCACCTATTATTCTACAAATCACAAAGCAATTCCTATAAATATAAAGTATGCCAGAGGTGACGTACCATTATCCATGTGGTGCATCCTTTGTGCGCCCAAATGCCGGGTGGTACCGCATTTCTATCTTCGAATCACGCCCAGGAATGGTGTTACTCGCCCTATGCCTCCGCTGCCGTAAAGCCTGCCTGCTATATCTGTGAACAATTCTAAACACGATATGCCTTACGAACTAAACTCACTGACTTCCTTACGACTCGACGCTCTGCCGACGAAAAAGCCACGAATACCTCTTACACTCCCTTAAGTCAGATTCTCTCAACTCTCATTCTCAATCCCTCAATTGTTCGTTCATTCGACGTCTTTGAATCACCTCATACTGAACATCTTTTACCATTGGCTAACAACAAACTAGCTCGAATCTGATTGGTTGAAATTCTACCCGCTCTGTTTAATTCCATAGTATCCTGAATGAAAACACTGACGTACAATTGTAGGTCACGTGGTACGCGGCGACGTCATGATATTTTAAATCGAACGCCTACAAAAAGAATGAAAGCAAAGAATTATCTTCAATTGATGTCGATACGTTACACTACCCTGAGGACTTATATGGATTACCTCTATCTAGTTATGCCAGTAATTACACCGGCTATCTTACCCCCAAACCGGAACATAGTACTAACTATTTAGCGGCAGGTTAACGGGTAAGACGGTGGTAGCTCTCCGGGCGAACCCTGCATTTAGTCCAATGCTGGACGGACGTAGGCCTCTCCTATTAACTATGCGTAGACGTATTAGGAGGTAAATGCCCACAATCGCCACGCTGGGCAAGCGGGTTGACAATCGCAGTAATATGTTCACTATGATAAGGCTGCCCGTCATCAATCTTGGTCAAGCAAATGGTCAGTGATACTTCAATCCCTTAATAGACTCTTATTACAACCACGGAATTGGGAGGAAGTGCTTCCTTGACAGGTTTTTTTTGTAGTTGTGGATAGCGTGATATAAACAATTTGAACTAAATTAGACACTACTCGTATTAGGTACCCTATACAATAGGCCTTATACTATTATGGCTATCGCTTGTTGAAAAACAGTATTTTTTTATAACTATAATATCCTGTCAATCTTATTACGGTATTATTATTGCAATTTAATTTTCCTTCAACCGCTTGTTATCTTTATAATCCTATTAAAAATCTGAACTATACTTAGTATTAATCATAGATAATGTAGCTCCAATAATATGTCTACAATTTTGGACCTTATGCCTCGAATATAAGTGTTAAAACGTTTATATAATTATTAGCCATAACTTTAGTTTACGACAAAGCAAATTTTATTAATATACCATTTTGTACGCGCAGTCTAGTTCATTTATATGTATACAATTTTGTACTTTATTCCAAAGCAATAAGTAATCAAAAGTATACATATTTAAGAACTCTACAGCACTTACGATGTTTTGGCATTTAGACGTTTGTTACAGAGTCATAAAAATAAATTATAGATCCATTGAGCGTAAAATTGTAAACAAGTTTATATTTTACAGAAGGCTTATAGGTGCTGTAAAATTGTAAATTATGAAAACAGATTGTATGACATAATCGGCGTATAAAAAGTCGGCGATCTTAACAAATTAAACAAAACGTAATAATTAGAAGTATCTCTAAACTTTTTCCCATTACTTCCCATGTTATAATGTTGTTGTTGTTGTTGTATTCTGGCCATGTTTTCCGCAATTCAACATCAAACGTGCCTATTTTGCGTGGTCACAACTCTGGCCTAGTACTTGTTGGAGACTTCACATACACCCTTGAATTTTTTCGCAGGTGTATGCAGGTTTCCTCACGATGTTTTCCTTCTCCGTAAAGCACTTGTGAATACCAAATGATTTTTTTTTAATACATTGGTACGAGCCGGGCATCGAACTCACAACCGTAACCGCTGCGTAGCTGCCGCGCGTTTAGGTGCTAGGTCACAAATTATTTTTTTTTGAACAAAATTTTCAAGAAAAAAAAACTGTTGTTCCATACTAACTAACCCTGAGATATTAGTAGGCGGAAATGTATGGAACATCAAATTATTTTTTTTAGTACAGATGGTGTACTTTTTAGGCTCTAGTGCGAGAAGTGGGTCATTTTACGTCAGGTCCAAAACTTCGGAGGGCCATCTGTATTAAAAAACGTCGTTCGAGACACGTGCAAAAACGAAATTCGTAACTCGTGTCGCACTTGTGTCGTAATGTACTGTTCTCGAATCGGATGTTGGTCCCTTAGTAAAAGCTCATCAATATGTCTTTCAGAATGAATCCTCTAAAATTTTAACGGTAAATAAAACATCAGTCTGTATTATACCTTCAGAGCTTCACACATACATGTAAGCTTGACCGTGTGGTGACGGCAGTAAGAATAGTCACCTAAGGGATTGAAGTGTCACTGAACATTATTTGATAAAAGATAGATGATGGGCAGCAGTGTCATCATAGTGGACACATTACTGCGATCGCCAATCCGCTTGCCCAGCATTTACCTCCTAATGCGTCCATACGCAAATTTAATACGCATTGTTAATAGGAGAGGCCTCTACGTCCAGCAGTGGACTATCAAAGCCTGATGATGATGACATATAAGCTTAAGGAACCCTAAATAAGTGGAATCAGATAGGTCAATGGCCGCTCGTAAAACAGAACGTTAAAAAACTGTTAAAACCTATGATAATCCCAGATGTAGCGTCGCGTCGGTGGCACAATTAACATTGTAATTAACGAATTCGGATCAAGAGAATGCTGTTTGGGGACTAATTTGTATGTAATTGATATATTAATGAATTATCATGAAAGGGTTTTGTTTTCATTGTTACAAAATATTGTTTTCAGTATAGATGGCGTTTTTTTACGCGCTAATGCGAGAAGTGTGTCATTTTACGTCAGGTCCAAAACTTCGGAGGGCCATCTGTACTAAAAAACGTCGTACAAGACACGTGCAAAATCGAAATTCGTAACTCGTGTCGATTTAAAACACTCACTATCGATCGTGTTTTAAAATATCGCCACTCGTTTCGAATTTCATGTTTTTCGCACTTGTGTCATAATTTACTATTTCAGTAGGTACAGATGGCGCTTTATTTACGCGCTAATGCGAGATGTGGTCCATTTTACGTCAGGTCGAAATCTTCGGAGGGCCATATTTATACTGAAAAAAGTCGTATGATACACGCGCGAAAACGAAATTCGTAACTCGTGTCGATTTAAAGCACTTCCCTCGGTCGTGCTTTAGATAATTTATCTCCACTCGTTTCGAACTTCATTTTTTTCGCACTTTTATTATAATGTACTTATTAATTTGAGTGTTTTTCTCTATTTTAAAGATTTATCAAAGCGGCTTGTCGAAGCAACTGGTGACCGCTGTGCTGGCAGCTACCTTGCTCAACGCATCAGCATTGCGAGCAAGGCTCAACTTTTTAGATTATTTTTTAGTTTAAGTAGGTTTTAGTACTATTTTAGTTTATTATTTTTAGCCGTGTGGTGACGGCAGTAAGAATACTTATTCACCAACCCAACTCCTCCTGCGGGTGTCGTAAGAGTAGACTAAGCGAAGCGATTGAAGTGTCACTGAGCATTATTTGATGAAAGATTGATGATGGGCAGCAGCGTCATCATAGTGGACACATTAATGCGATCGCCAATCCGCTTGCCCAGCGTGGCGAGTATGGACACTTACCTCCTAACACGTCTAATTCGCATAGTTAATAGGAGAGGCCTACGTCTAGCAGTGGACTATGATATGACTATTTTATTGCTTTAGTACGGCTTACGGCTTCCATGTTTCATTTGTTATTAGCTCTTACCTGATCATCCGGCTGTCTGTCGAAGCTCTGCTCTTGAAGTCCATAGCTGCAGCTGAGAAGCAGCAGCAACGCCACCTCTGGTCTTCCGACCCTTCGGAACCAAGAGCTCAAGGCAGCCATGTCAGCATGGTATTGACATGCTTAGGGATGGTTCGAACATGTCTGAAACAAAAGAATAAGTTTCTACGGAAATGATTTTGAGAAATCTTATAAGCTAGATGGTGAGGAAAAATTTTTTTTTTATTTGAAATAGGCTTACTCATGGCCACAGACTAGCCAAGGGCAGAGACGTGGCCTATGATGGAGTGAGTTTGCCCAGAAGGTGCTTATTCACCCTTGACTTGAAGGTTGACGGGTTATATGATCTTGGAAATATAGACGCCGGCAGGGAATCCCACTCCTTGGAATAGAAACGTGAATAGATGTGAATGTATGTTTATATAATACATGTACTACACTGCACCAAAAATGCTGGAAATCGTACGATGTCTGTTGATAAACCAAAAAGGACAAACAATACTGTCAGCGAAATGTCAGCCTCCGTAGCCTAGCTGGTAGTGACCCTGCCTACAAAGCTGGAGGTTCCGGGTTCGAATCCCGGCGAGGGCATTATTTGTGTATTTATTTATCACAAATATTTGTTCCTTGGTCATGGCTGTCTATGTATTTATGTATCTATATGTATCTATCTATAATATATATCGTCGCCTAGTACCCACATCACAAGCCTTAATTGAGCTTACCGTGGGACTAGGTCGATTTGTGTAAGATGTCCCAAGATATTTATTTATTATTATTTATAATACTTATAGTGGCTTGTGAAGTCAGGATACTTTTATAAATAAGGGGGTAAGTTTTTAAGCTGAGTTCACAAAAAGTTTGTTCTAAATATTCTTTTAAATCTTCTAATCATATTAATTAATTATATATTGATAATAATTGGCAAGCTGGTAGACCACAATTAAAACTCGCGAAGATGGCATTTGTAACAGTATAAATATCGGGTGCTCAATAAATTCTTACTGCCGTCACCACACGGCGATTCACTCACTCTTATTTATATTATAATGGCAAACATCCCACACTTTATCGCCACATTTTGCACTACTTATAAAAAGGCACTTCCTGTGTACGCGTGTAAAGTCATGGGAATAACGAATGATAAATGATAATTATCAAGTGGGCATGGAATTGTAAAAGTAGGCGTACGGACACGTGGCTTGGGGACGTGGATAGAAATTAATGGAAGTGGCATACAAATAAATAAACTCCTAACCTCAAAATGCACTCTTTTGCTGAAAAGCTTTGTTTGCTTGTATTAAAATACCACGGGATTGCTTTATTTTAAACTAGCGACCTACCCCGGCTTCGCACGGGTACTAAACCTACATAAAAACCTTCCTCTTGAATTACTCTACCTATTAAAAATCTCATCAAAATCCGTTGCGTAGTTTTAAAGATTTAAGCGTACAAAGGGACGGTAGTGATCAACGAAATAGCTGTTTACAATAGCATGCCATTATTAATACAGAAACCAGCCTAATATATCCATATTAGGCTGGTTTCTGTATTAATAATGAGTCTGTCCTTTTAATTTAAATTAATTCTGTAATAATATGTATTGCATCATTGGCGCTTTTCAAACTGCGCCAGTCTGAAACGCACCATTGATTCAATACATATTTGCTCCGCGCGGGGAGATCCGTGCGGGCGGTCCGCGTGACTCAATAACCAGCCTCGTATATAGAGTAAGAGTCAGAGTAAGAGTAAATTTATTTGCAGAAAAAATATTAAAACAAAACACAAATGATGTCCGGCGAACTCCAAACTAGGCTGAGCCTGTATCTTGGAGCTCGCAAAGAGTACGTATACATACAGGAAAATAAATAACAGACCTTAGAAACTAAATAACATTATTAACATTATTATAAGGTGTATTATGTGTGAGTGTAGTAGATAAATGTTAGTGCAAGTGACAGTGTAAGTATAAGTGTAAGTGCGAGTAAGAATTCCAAAAAATAAGTTTGCTCTTTTAGTCAAAAGGTTGTTAACTACAAGTAGATAAAACCCCTTATTTGTTAACGTCATACTTCCTGTGGCTATCGCGAACTAAGAAATCAACAAATTCCGAGGATATTTTGTCTCCCTCATTCTAATGACGTCTTCGTTGGAGCGACAGAGATAAATCCTCGAAATTAACGAATTAGCGGAGTGGGCCAGGGGGCACTATACCTGTTAGTAGAATCTAAAAAAATGTATCAATATGGCTGCCTTTTCATTCATTCATTCAGTATTTGACGTCTTTGACAGGTATCGTGTAACACATTCGCAGATATATTTTTAAGTTAATACTAATAAATATCAATAATATTAACTAAAAATGTTTGTGAACTCAAGGTTTAAGATTTTAAGTTATTAATAAAAGCAAAATTGTATTCTTAAAATGCATGATTATGGAATAATGAGAGTTTTTAGGTTTGTTTACTTTTATTTCGATTCTACTCACGAATGTTATAGGTATTTCACTTGCATGAAACAAAATAACAAAACTTTAAGTACAGTTCAATTACATACCAAATCGAGACCTACATTTCTAGGCAATATTATAACCAATAAAGTCGCTTCTAGCACAGAATATCACGATAAGAGAACACATGGCCCCACATGTGGTAGAATTTAGTGTAAACTGTTTTTGTGCAATGTTTTGGTACTAATATGGTCTTTCGTGGAGGGCTCTCATGTTATTGGAACATTTCGAGGAAATAGAATAGTCTTATTCATAAACAACGAATACATTATATTTGAGTGTCACTTTAGTTATATACCAAGTTTCAGTATAATCCAACAAAAAAGTAAACAAATATGGCTGCTTTCCATATCATTTCACGTCTTTGGCACATCGTGAAACACTCACACACAAGCATATTTGCATAGTTTAAGTAGCACAATTTTGCATAAAACCAGCGTGACTCTGGCGACCGTAACCATGGTAATAACAGACAGAAAAAAGTTGATTCACCCATTTAAACTTTCATGAGACATAATTAGTATGACACATATAAATACACGATTAAACTGTAGTTATTTAGTCACTATGCGCGACACGTTTCGGAGAGTCTAGGTCTAGTGCATGATAATGGGGACCTATAACCTATAGGTACTCTGTTTGGTTTGGTGTTTAAAAAAAGGTAATCAATCTTGCAGTATCTTTTTATCGAAAACTACGAGTAGAAAATAAGTTTTAGCAAATATACATAATATAACCAGGAAATACAGTGATTTACATTGTTTTTGATTAATTAAGTACCTAGTTTGGTTTTATATGCATTTTTCAATAAAAAGATACTGTAAGATTGTTTACCTTTTTTTAAACACCAAACCAAACGGAGTATAGTTTAGCGGTTTAATTGTATTTATGTATCTTTTATTTGTTTATATAAAACTGTTTCTGCGACATACTAAAGCAACTAAAAATGGTCCGGTTTTTGCGTTTCCTGTGAGGAACTCTAAAATATAAACATTAGTGTTACTACAGTTGGTTATGTTTATTGTATCTAGAAAAACTGCACTTTTGTTTTAGTTCACACGTAATTTTTTACTTGTGTTACTTTAACAACATAAAACTTTATTTTCAGTATTAATTTTAAGATATAGACTCACATTTTTGGTTTTCAACTGGCAGTCACAAAATTAAAGCTGTGTGGACATCATCATCATCATCATCATCATCATCATCATCATCATCAGTCTCTCTCAGTCCACTGTTTTACTTAAAAGTATGGAGTAGAACGCATTAGAAGGTAAGTGTGTACCTAAACGAAACATTGAAACAATATATTATTTATTGCTTTTTTATGGGGGAGGCATATGTTCAGCAGTGGACGTCTTTCAGCTGATATGATGATGTAGAATGAGAAACAATCTTACTTATAGAATGTAACCTGCGAACAAATAAAACATTGAAGCCGCACGCCATACTAAATTGCCTTTCAAAAACGGTCCTTAATTTTAGTTGATATGTGTCACCCCCTCTTCAAAGCATCAGGGTAATTAATTTCAATATCAACCTATAAAAACTTAAACCGCCATTTAAAAATAGTTGTAATTGGTCTATCAAAGTTCTGATAGGCTAAATTCTTTGGCATTTGTCAAAGGTGTTGCGCCGACATATTATGCCCGGTGTTAAGAAAAGCGCTATGTTCTGCCCATCTTGGCACAATTGAACAATTGTGTTTGGGGGCATTTTTGAGCTGGCGTTAGACGTCCATGTTATATATGGTCGTAGAATGTAACCAAAATAGTAGCGAGCCGTTCAATAGGAAAAGAACGAGTATTATTTTATTTTATTTTTTTGTATGAAGGTTTGGCCTATTTAGGTGCCCAACCTTATACAAAAAAATTAAATAAAAAAAATACTCGTTCTTTTTCTTTTTAAACAGCTTTTTTTAAGTTTTATATTTATACTCTGTCCAAACAGCTTGTCAGTAAAAAAAGGCGGTAAACTTAAAAAATGTAGACGTCAAGAGTTGGTTGTCCATATTTTCGAATTTACATCATCAGCCTATGATAGTCCACTGCTGGACGTAGGCCTCTCCTTTTAACTAGGCGTAAATACGCATTAGGAGGTAAATGGCCATAATCACCACGCTAGGCAAGCGGATCGGCGATCGCAGTAATGTGTCCACTATGACGACGCTGCCCATCATCAATCTTTTATCAAATAATTGTCAGTGACATGACGAATTTGCCGCCTTTTATAATTCTAAACCGTAAATCTGTAGATTATTATAAGATAAAAACCATTAAATTAAAATTTTTATCCTAAAATAGGCATAAAAATAAAACCTTTTCTAGTCTGGCCTCAAATGAGTGCATTATTTAATTATTTGTTTAAAAATGTACCTACCATTCCTACTTCTATGTTCAATCATGATTGGGTAATCATAAAATTATTTATTTTAATATCGTCCTTACTTAAATGTTTCTAAAAGTAATTACACCTTAAATGCCCACTAAAGACTTTAAAATGTTAATTCCAGCATTTAATTTAATAGCTCAATATAAGCTTCAAATATCCTTTATTATGTTTTAAATTATATTTCAATTTTAGGAGCAAGTAAAACCTCGTTCACAAGAGCTGTTTAAAAAATATTTTTATACCACAATTATGACAAACAAGCCTTCAGAATTCAGTTACACTTCAGCGTTTTTAATCCTTTTATGTCATAAAATTACTGACACCCTGACATGAATTGTCTGACACCCTGACATGAATTGACTGACATACTGATAAGAATTGGGTGACATTCTGACATGAATTGACTGACATCCTGACATGAATTGATTTTTACTGCTATTGGACAACCTGAAAGAATAACACGTTCGCCGTAGGGCCCTAGATTGTACATCGGTTTATGGAAACAGACTCGGTTTAAAAGAGCAACCATCTCAAACTCATGTGACGTTCAACATCATCAGCATATGATAGTCCACTGCTGGACGTAGGCCTCTCCTATTATTTATGCGTATAAACGCATTAGGAGGTAAATGCCCATAATCGCCAAGCTGCGCTAGCGGATTGGCGATCGCAGTAATGTGTCCACTATGATGACGCTGCTGCCCATTTTTTATCAAATAGTGGTCAGTGACAACTTCAATCCCTTAGTCGACTCTTACGACACTTGCAGGAGTTGGGGTGGTGACAAATGTATTCTTACTGCCGTCACCACACGGCTTTATGCACATGAGTCGTCCCAAAGACCGTTATGCAATATTTATCGCTGGGTTATTGTAAACGAGGCCTAAGTTTTTAAACTCGAACTAAAATTAATGAATGCCTAATATTTAACTATTAACAGAAACCGTAAATCGTAACTGGTCTACTTATATTGAACAGTCGCCATCAATATAATATCGAAGCGGCCAGGGTGATCTAAAATATCTGAGCAGACCTCTATTGCCATAGCGTTAGAGTGCATTTTCGGATATTTTGAACAAAAATGAAGTGTTGCCTCTCTGTCACACTTAAGTAAGAATTCACGAGTGCGAGAGAGAAAACACTTCGCTCGTGATTCGCGGTAGCTTCAGGTTACCATTAACCGTAACAGTAAAATCAAGGAAAAATCAACCTTAATGTCACTGCATAAGGAATACGCTATGTGAATATTTAATCTTAGTTTGCCTGTTAGTCAGAACTAGGTTGTTGAATTAACAAAAAGATTATTTTGTATGAAAATGTTTGGCGCGTACGTCGTTTTAGCATGGAGCCCATTTAAGACGATGTAACTATTGGATTATGCTAATATTGAGAAGTTATAGTGATTTACATAGTAAATTCGAGACAATGATATGCGATGAGAGTTATGAACAGCAGAGCTTTTCTATTTTTATACACATATTTGCATACGGCTCGCTTTTTGTCAGCCTCCGTAGAGTTTGTAGTAACCC
>JALPQI010010700.1:0-42288 GCA_025490895.1 Thaumatotibia leucotreta
ATAAAATAAAACAATTTCAATCTTTGACAACGGTTATTGTAAAAGGCTCAAAATAATATAATACCTACGCGATATAATCTATATATATTGTTTTACCTTTATGAAGATAAGATATTGATACAAAGGTCAAAATATGAAAGAAAAATTGAATATAATCAAATACATCAACAATTTATCGACTCTATTTGTCATCGGCACGATCAGTCGTACCTCTAGTTCGCGGCCTGCTCGCAGCGGCCGTACCAAGAAATGACAGGACGGTTGTGAATATAGTTAGCAATTGGATACATTGCACGGTCACTTACCAAATTGCAACTTGCTTGCTATTCTAAGCCGTCAATGTAAACGCACATACAATTTGTCACTGAATAGTTCAACCAATTGGTACGCCCAAGTAAAATCATTATGACATTTATGTCAGCGGTTTGTTGTTATATATTATTTGTAAAAATACGTGGTTTTGTCAACTAATAACTAAAAAAATCAATACTTTCATGTGGTACGTGACTCAATAGTCCTTGAAATGTTTATTTACACTCCTATTTTTACAAGAAATAACGGCACAATTCGGCATTTTGCGGATATGTCCGAGCTCATCCTGCAGTCGCGGGTAAGTTGCGACTGGCTCATAGGGCGCGCATCTGTCACACTATAAAGGCCTATCGGCCATAACGCTGCGACATGTTCCATGCCACCGTTAGCTATCTATACTGATCTGTGGAACGAATGCTCGATCAGAACACTAAGTGAAAATGCGGCTTAATGTGAGCATTCTGCATTTTTTCAGCTACGACTAGGTAGGTACTTATTCTCAAAACAGTCATTGCTCGTGTGGTTCTCACAGAGGTAAGGGTCCCCGAGGTGACACGCCATCGTGACGCCATCTGTAATGCTTCTATCTGTTTTTTGGCGAAGGTAGACTACTGAGCTCTCAGGCCACCTGGTCGAAAGCAGGAACTGAGGCCCATGGACAGTGATAAAAAAATCGCCTATGCGCTGTCTATCCTGAGGACTTAGATGGATTGCCTCTATCTACGCCAGGAATTACACCGGCTATCTTACCCCCAAACCGAAACACAGCAGTGCAAACACTGCTATTTAGCGGCAGGTTAACGTGTAAGACGGTGGTAGCTATCCGGGCGGACCCTGCATGAGGTCCTGCCATCAGCACATATTCATATTCATTTATTGATTAGTATTACATATTACAAGTCAAGAGTTCAAATTACAAGATTTCAAAATTATCATGCTAACTTAATAATACCTAATACTAAATTTATAATAATAAAATCCTATAAGTTAGATTAAAATAAATAAATTAAACAAAATTTTAATGTCCAATATTTATTTTTATACTGTAAAAAGCATTGTCCAGGAGCCATTTCTTCAATCTATCGAAAAAATATTATTATCTATAATGTTACTAATGCTATTCGGAATAGCATTGTATAATTTTGGACCTATGCCACAGGTTGTTTTGGAAGACTTGGCTAGCCTAAATCTGGGTATTTCGAGCAAACCCCTGTTTCTACACCTCTGTTTCTGTTTCATAGATCAGCACATCTATTTGTACACAATGATATAATAAGTAAAGATATGTTACACCGGCTCTAAAATTGAAGCGCTCAGATTGCGATAATTCTAACAATCGCTCTTAGTCCTACCCAGACCACCGAGAGGTGTGTACCACTGCCGAGTAAATCACATGAACTGCGCCCTAAAATATCCTTTTATGTTATACAATAGTGAAAACCACAAAATAAAATGCAAAAATGCCCTTAGCATCACACATCATGCGCAATTAAACTGAATTATATATTTTTTTAATTTTATTATTTATTGCAAATAAATAGGACGCCATTTTGACGATTTTGACTGACTTAGAGAAAAAGACAAGCTTATGCTGTTTAAGATCGAGAGTAACAAAGATAAAACAATGTTTATTAATAAAAGAATGCACGCGCGATTGTCAAATGCTAGTTGTCTCTTTTTTATTTATTAAATACGAGTATAAAATATGTATTTTACCAGCTCTTTTACGCATTTTGAAGTATGAAATATGTCAACATTGTCAACTGACAATAAATTGTAGATGTATGATGTGAAGTATTTATTTACTAATTTTGTTAGAGTATAACGTATCTTTACTTATATATCATTGTTTGTACACTGATTACTTACTCTCGGAGCAGTCTTTGCCCGTGTGGCCCTCGGTACACTCGCAGAGGTAAGTGTCCCAGAGATCGCGGCACACGCCGTCGTTGTGGCACGGCCCGTTGTCGCAATGTGAACGCTTTTGTGAACAACCAGCGATAGTCCCGTTGTCTGCTACGAAGCTAAAACGATTGGCATAACGTTAGAGAAACAAATATCAAATAAATAAATTATAAATGCATACAGTAATTGAGTTTAGAGCTTTGAATGCCATTTGTAATAAGCCAATTTAGTTACATACAGGTTGCATTTTTGTTAAATGCTTGCAATTTGCTTATAACTGTTATAAGGTTGAAAATCGTCGGTATTTCATAGATCTAACCTCGTTCAGTTTCACGACAGCAATATAGTATATGTATATTGAAATATTTTCATTATAAAACATTAAACTGCTGAAATAGGTACAAGTACATTAGTATGGCAATTTACAGTTTTCAAATAAAAATGACAGAATTTAATCTATTATGTACAGGTAAACTCACCAAACCTGGTACGAATGGATCGATTAAGTGACAGAAAATATCTATGTGTGGATGTTATACTGACAGTAGAGTAGATACAGGTTGGTATATGTAGAAGGGCCGCATACACACAATGATAGATGTCATTCATTCATTCATTCCATTCATGCCAGCTTTGCTGAATTTACCTGTAAAATAAATCCATATTCAAAATATTGTCATTTACCTATTCAGGTCAATAAATCGATGATCGACGTGGAAGTCAGATATGCAGCCAACGAAGTCCTTGTTCTTCACTTGGAAACTGCTCGGAATATTCGGGAGCCCGCCAACTTGGAGCGGCCCGGTCAGATCCAAGAATCTAAACAAAACAAACAAGTATACGTATTGTAAAAAGTGAAGATTTGGTATTACAAAATCGTCATTGTTACTTACTTTGCACGGTATTCAATTAAACATGAAGATACCTACCTACTCACTACTTTGCTTAATTAAGGGATATTAGAGTTTCATACATTAAAAGCCTGCCCTGCCTGGGAGCCTAACCTGACAACTTTAAGGGTGCGGCTCCACTGACGCGCAGAGGAGCGGAGCTGTGGAAGCTCGGCCAATGAGACCGCATCACAGTGTTCCGAATTTGAATTTGAAGAATGTAATTGGTCAATTTTGCACAACTCCGCTCCGCTCCGTGTCAGTGGAGCCGCATCCTAAGGCAGGTTATAGAAGCTGAGGCCTCGCTGTCGAGCATTGCATTTACAACGCTCGGCAGCGAGATATCAGCTCTTATAAGCTGGAGAGCTGTAACTACCTTCTGCGAGGATACCATATCGCAGAAAGAGGACTTGAAGCGGGAGAGAGAAAATTACCCTACAGCACACACGCTCCGTTGACGCAGGCTTGGAGGTCGGCGGAGACCCCAAGTGTATCTCTTAGCTCCGCCCTAGCTCACCAACTGCTGATATAGCCAAAGGATCACTGGATTGTGGCCACTCATTGCTGGAGCGACGCAGGAATGCTCACATCAATCCTGCGTCACCCCGTCGAAGGCGGAGACGAGATGACACGTTGGGTTTTTAGACGCCAGTTAGAGGAATGTTACAGCTAATTAGAAAAGCTGAGATGATTGGGTTATGCAAAATATGACTGATCTTGAATCTTGATAGTTACGGATATATAAATGTGCCGCCCGAAATATTCCATAGAATTTTTAAGCTGTGTATTTGGTGGACATTTGATAACCAATTTTATTAGCGTTCTGGAACCAATTTTCAGTATCTCGTGTACTTACCTGTGACAAGTTTCGGTAGGTATATCACAGCGCGGAGGCAGGATCTTGGTAGTT
Organism: Thaumatotibia leucotreta; assembly: GCA_025490895.1. NCBI lineage: Eukaryota > Metazoa > Arthropoda > Insecta > Lepidoptera > Tortricidae > Thaumatotibia > Thaumatotibia leucotreta. The sequence goes on from JALPQI010010700.1 coordinate 4,018, forward strand.
TGATTAGCGCACGCGTATTTGACGTCGAAATCAGCCGCCCCAGCGAGAGATAAGTCCCTGTCGCAGTCATCCAGAATCAATGTTGCCGTCTGTGGAAATAATATCCAAGTTAAAAAGTTAAGGCGACATAAAAACAGTCAGCCTCTGTAGCCTAGTTGGTAGTGAGCGTCCCTACGAAGCTGGAGGTTCCGGGTTCGAATCCCGGCGAGGGCATTCTTTGTGTATTTATTTATCACAAATGTTTGTTCCTTGGTCATGGCTGTGTATGTATCTAAGTATCTATACGTATCTATCTATTATATATATCGTCGCCTGGTACCCACAACACAAGCTTTAATTGAGCTTACCGTGGGACTAGGTTGATCTGTGTAAGATGTCCCAAGATATTTATTTATTAATTATTATTATTAAAACAATTTTTTTTGAAGACACTCAATATTACTCAATATTTGAAGTCAGTTACTAGTTCGACACAAAAATAGTGAAGAATTATTATGATAGAATTACTTTCTTGCTGCTGCTGCTGTTCGAATTTGCTGTCCCAAATTCCAACTCCTTTAGCTACCTTTTTGACTGGTGGGAATTTAATTTAAACTCCGTTTAAATTGAGAAAACCCTTCGGATCCAAGAAAGAGACGGAGGGCTCCGGCTACAACGGCGACACACGATAAAGAAGCATTCCAAGGGTTGTCCCGTACAAACGCGTGTATATTCCAATAATTTGAGTTTCCTTCCGTGTTATTACTTATTAGTAATTTTTTTTGAGCAATTTTTGACTCCTCCGGGCAAGAAAGAGAACTCCGATAAACCGTATTTGTACGGGACATCGGTGGACTTTTTCGTGGAATGCATCTAAAGCAGGTGAGCAGTATTACTTTCGTGTGTTCCGAAGGGTTTTCTAACTGCTATTTATTATTATTTATTATTGCACTGTACTATGTTATTAACCGACTTCAAAAAGGAGGAGGTTAACAATTCGTCGAAATCTTTTTTTTTTTTTTATGTATGTTCCCCGATTACTCGAAGACGCGTTGACCGATTTGAAAAATTCTTTTTTTGTTTGAAAGGGTATACCTTCTAGTTGGTCCCATTGTCACCGAATCCAGATCTGATGATGGGATCCTGGAGAAATCGAGGGAACTCTTCAAATGTTGTATGCACACATGACATTTTTTATTTATTTTCGAAGACTAAACAAGTATTTGCGTCTAGTCATGAACCTTTTAAGTTGGTGATCTGATGATGGAAGGTACAACTCCTTAGCAATTAGGAGTTGGGGGATAATTCTTTAAGTATAACATTTTTAGTGAATTTTGGAAGCTATTTGAGTATTTGCCTTTAGGTGGTCATCCTTACATGTTGGTGAGCTGATGATGAAAGGTACAACTCCTTAGAGATTAGGAGTTGGGGGATAATTCTTTAAATATAACATAGTTCATGTATTTTGGAAGCTATTTGAGTATTTGCCTTTAGGTGGTCATAGTCTCATGTTGGTGAGCTGATGACGAGAGGTATAACTCCTTAACGATTAGGAGTTGGAGGATAATTCTTTGAATATAACAACTGTCATACATTTTCGAGATCTATTCAAGTGTTTGCTTAGTAGTTATGACATGTTGGTTAGCGGTTAGTGATTCTTTAAATAATATAGGTATGCTAAGGCTGTTATCTATAATCTTTGAAATTATTCATACCTGCTGATGATATAATGTATATCTCCTTGATAATGGGATAATTCTTTGCCTATTACAGTGCAGTACATTCTAATTTTAAGTATTTAGTACGTACTAAATAACGATTTTACACTACTAAAAAGCAAAAAATAAAATATTTTAAAATAAAAATAAAACCGCCTTCAAAAATTCGCCCGAACTAAAAGGTAAAAAATAATTTTAGTTCCTACTTCTTAGGATTTTCTACCCAAAACCTTTAAACCTTTTACCCTATTCATTGAAATAAAATATTATGGCTAGGTATCCTACAGATTTCTAAGAAGTCGGTGCCAAGCCAAATATGTTCACTTCGCGAGTATATGACTGTATTTGATAGAGCTTTGTAACTTACTGTCACTCCAGTTATGCTTTCATCAAAATGACTGAGGCAGATCATTCTGTTGATATAAACATAATCGGAGTGACAGTAAGTTACAAAGCTCTATCTAATAACTATAATTATACCTACCTATGAACGTATTTGGCTTGGCACCGACTTCTTAGAAATCTGTAGGATACCTAGCCATAATATTTTATTTCAATGAATAGGGTAAAAGGTTTAAAGGTTTGGGTAGAAAATCCTAAGAAGTAGGAACTAAAATTATTTTTTACCTGTTAGTTCGGGCGAATTTTTGAAGGCGGTTTTATTTTTATTTTAAAATATTTTATTTTGATAGCTGTACTCACCCTATTAAAGTAATCCACCTCAATAGTATGCCACATCCCATCAGCCACACTTCCAGCCACGGTCACCTCTGCCTTCCCTCCGCCCAGAGCGAACGTGAAGCGTACACCCGCCCCGCCAGCGCGGCCCGCGCCACTATTGATAAGCTCCAGTGCGATGAAGTCGTGTCGCTCGTTGTACCGACCGTTGTATAGAAGGAGGCCGGATGTGCCTTGCGTTGCGAATCTGAAAGAATTTACTTGTTAATAGTACATTGTGCATCAAGGGAGGTAAGTACGGAATTACTAACGAGAGTGTTAGAAGCTCGACGCCGTTAGGAGGGCTTTTATGACTCGAGTTAGTATTCCGCTTACCGACCGTGATGCATACAATGTTTTTCATCACACTTGCCAACCAAAAAAATAAGTTTTAAGACATAATATTATTAAATGACGTAGTGACATTTTTATTACTCCCTAGGGAATTTCACTTTTCTATTACTCCCGCTAGGCGCGCAAGCAATGGCGCGCTTAGACAGCAAGTGTGATGAAAAGATTGTCAAAATGTATTCTCAAAGAAATAATGGTAAATCTAGTAATACTAGTATTCACCTTTCTTCACTAGGCTTATTGCGATATCCTACTAGGAGTACTAGGGTCCATGTATTGTATTGCTATTTGTATACTACTGTAATTGGACGCAAATAAAGATCTCTATCTCTACATTAGAAGGGTAGTAATGATGAAATGAAAACGTATTCTTTCTTATCGACATGATTTGTAATTTAAGGTAAGGGGCAAATCTAACGTAGGGTTCAATGTAAATTAAGATTCCTAATGGATTTTGTGAAAAGATCTTACTTATAACTGCATTGTTTTCAATAGATCGAACAATGTCCTTTGCCGAACGTTGGATATTTCAAATAGATTACCTAAGACATTGTACCTAATTAGCTACATTTACCTACTGGTTGCATTAGGGCGACTTTACAATCACAATAACAATTGAACAATAGATACGGTTACAGAGCTTATTGAAAGGCCTATACATTAGATTATATCATGCGTTATATATTATCATGCGTTAGGAAAAGCTTCGTAAGTTATCATTATCAAACATGGTTCTTATGGTCTCGTTTCGTAGTCAGTGAGATTCATGTACCTACGTGGCGTTAATTGAATTTCACAGAAAACCGTTATAGAAGTCTAATATCGCATATTTTGTTCGCGACATAACGATGGTTGTGTGATTCAACCTCGCACATGAATTTATGTATTTTGTAGAGAAATATAGTTTTATGACACAACCTCGTAAGCCATTATACGAGGTTGTCACACAGTCAGCGATAACGATAAGTCACCTTCTAACAGCGTAAGGATTGGTAGTTTAAAGGTCAACCCGCTTCGCAAGGTTGGTTCATCATCAGCCTATGATAGTCCACTGCTGGACGTCGGCCTCTCCTATTAACTATGAGTATTAGACGCATTAGGAGGTAATTGCCCTTAATGGCCACGCTGGGCAAGCGGATTGGCGATCGCAGTAATGTGTCCACTATGATGACGCTGCTGCCCATCACCAATCTTTATCAAATAATGGTAAGTGACACTTCAATCCCTTAGTCGACTCTTACGACACCCGCGGGAGGAGTTGGGGTGGTGACAAATGTATTCTTACTGCCGTCACCACACGGCAATAAATATATATAGGTAAAAAATAATAATACACAGAACAATTAAAAACAGGTACAAAGGCGAACTTATCCCTGTAAGGGATCTCTTCCAGTTAACCTTTGAGCAAAAGGTCAAGGGGTTGGTATGTGTTAAATGTTTTACCACTTACTTTAATTTCAAATGTATGCGATGCCGCCGCTTCAGCCCAGGAAAAGTCAAGAAGGACGACTGAGGAAAGCTCCGAGCTCTTAGTTCACACATCGCCGTGGTATAAGCGCCATCTATCGTGCAACCTTGGCACAGAATGCCGCCTTCGCGCTTCGGAACGCATTGCGAGCCTCCGCGACATACTGTGCCGTCACCATTTAGGTCGCAGGACGCTTTGGTTAGGATTGTCTCGCAGTTTACACCTGGTGGAAGAAATAAAGTATTTCGTTGTACAACTTCGCCAGCTTAAAGTCCATTCATCCTTAGCTGTCTTATCTACAGCTTTATAACCTAAAAGTACACGTTTTTTGTTGTAAACTGCCATATTTGCCTATACCAAAATACCCGAGTCCGTATTTGTGCAGTCCGTCCGTAGTAATTACTAAATTGCTTAATTTTTAATCAAGGAAACAGCAGTTTACAACAGAAAACGTGTATTTTTAGGTTAGAAAGTTGTTTAGGTACTAGATAAGACAACTAAGGATGAATGGACTTTACATTTATTTTTGTTGCATTTTTCATTAGTACATCGGTTTTAACAAATCACTGGATCCATTTTGGCAACATCCAAAAGTAATAGGAAATATTTAAATCTTAACTTGCTCACAATGTCATACAAATGTATCCGTAAGATAAAATTAGGTATCACTATCCTTTGAACCAGACCAGTAGGAATATGTTTTTGTAATCACGAATTAATTTGAAATAATCGTTTCACTGATCGTTATTTGTCAACCTTACTAGTCAATGAAATGGTAGAAATCATGCAGAAAAAAAAACATTGAATTCATTAGATTTTGAATCATTCAAGTAGACGAGTTAAGTGTTACCAGTAAACCCAGGTGCGCAAACGCAAGTGTATCCCCCCTCGCGTCGGATGCATGTTCCGTTGTTGGTGCAAGGCGAAGAGTAACACAGATCCACTTCCGTGTCGCACATATAGTGCTCTCGGGATCCTGTAACAAAAGGGGTTTCAGTAGTAGTTAATAGTATTTTATGCAACCCTAGTTTAAGAGAGCTCAAAAAAGATGAGTGGCGTGGGTAACAATTTGAGCATCATCAAGGTCGGGCGGGAGACGTCAAAATTAAAAAAGAAAGCTGCTCTGTGGTTTACTGTTCATCGTTTTTTTTTAATTAGTTTGGCAGCCATGTATTTCATTAAGTCTTGTATACACGAGGTGTCTTAAAATGCAAAAAACGCACTGCGTGTACACCCGAATGCGTTTATAGGGAATAGACAATATAGACTTATTTTGACATCTGTAAGGTAGGGGCTTAAAGGTGTGATCACGACCATGTAAATGACAAATAAAAGTAGTGGGAGTAGAAATAGTACATTGTGCATCAAGGGAGGTAAGTACGGAATTACTAACGAGAGTGTTAGAAGCCCGACGCCGTTAGGCGGAGGGCTTTTATGACTCGAGTTAGTATTCCGCTTACCGACCGTGATGCATACAATGTTTTTCATCACACTTGCCAACCAAAGAATAAGTTTTAAGACATAATATTATTAAATGACGTACTGACATTTCTATTACTCCCTAGGGAATTTCACTTTTCTATTACTCCCGCTGCGCGCGCAAGCAATGGCGCGCTTAGACAGCAAGTGTGATGAAAAAAATAATAACATTAACAGAGCCCGGGAAATCCTGAGCAAAACAAAAGACTGTCGCAATCAAACTAGGGTGAGAAACATTTTTTTATCGATTATTAATTATCGAATATTAATAATAAACATTGTGGTGACGGCAGTGCGTTTTAATGTACCTACAATACCTACTAAATTGAGTCTCGTATTATCTGGCCTGCTACAGGTGCGGTTAAACTAAAAGAGCATTCGCTGTTCTAACCTCCCACTCTACGAAATTCGATCGGTACACAAAACGTGATTGGTTGATTTCGTAGAACGGGCGCTAGAACAGCGAATGCTCTTTTGGTTTAAACGCACCTTACCGCAAACACCGAACTTCGTAAATTTCGGGAATATGTCTCTGTCACTCTTATGACGCCCACGTTGAAAAATCCCCGATGCGGATTTCGTAGTTCTCGGTAGGGCCGCTGTATTCCGATTACGAAGCAGGGGACAAAAAATCGATAAAAAAAAGTTTTGATTGTAATTGCTGTTTTATTTGTGATTTATTTACCTGTGAACCCTTGCGGGCACTGGCATGTGAACGTAGTGACAGGGTAGATGGGTCGGAAAAGCACGGAGTCACTGGCGATGAAGCCTGACGCGTTCCCGAACTTGAGGACGGTTAGACACTCCTCGTAGTTCAGGCAGGGCTCGTGGACGCATACGTTGTCGTCGAATGGAAGTACCTGGAAAATAAAATTATGATACAATTACAAGTTTGTAATAGCTATGACTTTAAAACCCAGTTCAGGACTATTCAGGCAGTCATTGAAAACAAAATTGAAACCTTGATAGGACTTTACGTATACAATCCTTTGTGTAGCAGTGTAGCACATTTCTTTTCTATGGAAAAATAACCTTGTTTTAATTTAGACGATTTTCAAGTGGTGGTGAGATTTTGGTCTTGAAATGTTTAATAGTAAACTTCAACAATTTTAGCATAATGATTAATAGTAGGTGTTAGTAGTCATTAGTTTCGATTTTGTGATCTGCCATATGTTGCTATGATGGTTGTATTTTTTTTTGGGTAGACCTAAATGTAGCCTAGGACCTAGACCTAGGAAAACTAAAAGGCGTGCGGAAAGTTCTTCAAAATTCTTTTAAATCCTCTGGGATTCCATTCAATATACAGTTTCAAATACGAGTAGGAACTGCTAATTTCGCAGAGTCGATAGTAAAAAATAATCTTCTGAACGAGAGGTTTTTTTTAAAATATACGATACCCATTCGCTTGTTTTCGATGACTGTGGTTACCAGCTGTCACTCTTATTATACAAGGAAATAAAGGTCGACCATTATTTCAAAGCAAATGAGTAGATATGTAGGTACAGATCCTTCACAGTTTACACTCACTTGAACAGTGGCGAGCCTGGCAAGCGTGGCGCGGTGCAAGTACACTCGCTCGCGCAGGTGTGTGGGCGAGTAGTGCGGGCTGTGGCCGCGATACGATACGTACAGATCCTTCACAGTTTACACTCACTTGAACAGTGGCGAGCCTGGCAAGCGTGGCGCGGTGCAAGTACACTCGCTCGCGCAGGTGTGTGGGCGAGTAGTGCGGGCTGTGGCCGCGATACGATACGTACAGATCCTTCACAGTTTACACTCACTTGAACAGTGGCGAGCCTGGCAAGCGTGGCGCGGTGCAAGTACACTCGCTCGCGCAGGTGTGTGGGCGAGTAGTGCGGGCTGTGGCGATACGATACGTACAGATCCTTCACAGTTTACACTCACTTGAACAGTGGCGAGCCTGGCAAGCGTGGCGCGGTGCAAGTACAGTCACCACATGGGAATGTTGAGCCACTTGGCAATGGATGCAATTTGGTCGTGTAATATTATGGGTTCGGTATTTTTCGTTAGTAGGCACGATCGCGACATGACCGATGTTCCCCGATGATGTCAGTCAAATACGAATCATTGTTGCGTCAAAATTTCAGTGTGTCAAAACTAGTTGAAATAATAAAAATTTCCTCGTCTACGAGAATTAAGGATTAGTCATCGGCCATTATTAGACGCTAGATGTTGTTGTTCCTAGAGGAAACTGGATAACGACAGTTCTACATAGATTTGTTTAAAACCGTTTAGTAATTTATTCGTATTTGCTTCAAATCGGAAGCCATGATTTATCTGATATTAATAGGCGAGGTACTATTTCCATTCATATTTATGTAAATAGGCATGTTATCGAGCAATTTTAAATCATTTTTTTCATTGACAGAGACAAATGCTATTGCTGTCTTTATTATCATTCGATACAGCTCAGGTTGACGTTAGTTGAAAACTTATGTAATGTAACCTTTGTAGAAATATGGTAGGTAACCTTTGACAATCTACCCATAATCCTATAATCTGTCAGTAGCCATAAAAATGTATAATAGAAACTTGATAGTTTCTGACTGAAATTCTAACTTTGAAAAAATACCTGTCAGTGACAGCCGTTAAAAGGAAAGTGAACGAAACTACCATCCGGGCTCTGAAGTTAGATTGACGTCTCCAGGTCTAAAGCGGATGTTATAACGTAACTATAGTAACGTCAGCTTCCGGAAAAATAGCGAACAATCATTGGTTAAACATTTTTGCTATTACGTAACCATGGTAATGTCACCTTCTGAAGAATACGCAGTAGCAACGACCGCCCCATTGGTCAGCAGAGTTCGGCCGAAGTCGTGATACCAGCCTCATAAGAGTTCGGAACCCGATTTGTATTATTCGACCAAGTTGCGAACAGGTGGCAAGTGGCTCAACAATCCCGTGTGGTGACTGTACACTCGCTCGCGCAGGTGTGTGGGCGAGTAGTGCGGGCTGTGGCCGCCGCGATACGATACGTACAGATCGTTCACAGTTTACACTCACTTGAACAGTGGCGAGCCTGGCAAGCGTGGCGCGGTGCAAGTACACTCGCTCGCGCAGGTGTGTGGGCGAGTAGTGCGGGCTGTGGCCGCCGCGATACGATACGTACAGATCGTTCACAGTTTACACTCACTTGAACAGTGGCGAGCCTGGCAAGCGTGGCGCGGTGCAAGTACACTCGCTCGCGCAGGTGTGTGGGCGAGTAGTGCGGGCTGTGGCGATACGATACGTACAGATCCTTCACAGTTTACACTCACTTGAACAGTGGCGAGCCTGGCAAGCGTGGCGCGGTGCAAGTACACTCGCTCGCGGAGGTGTGTGGGCGAGTAGTGCGGGCTGTGGCTGTCGCGATACGATACGTACAGATCCTTGACAGTTTACACTCACTTGAACAGTGGCGAGCCTGGCAAGCGTGGCGCGGTGCAAGTACACTCGCTCGCGCAGGTGTGTGGGCGAGTAGTGCGGGCTGCGGCCGCCGCGATACGAAACGTACAGATCCTTCACAGTTTACACTCACTTGAACAGTGGCGAGCCTGGCAAGCGTGGCGCGGTGCAAGTACACTCGCTCGCGCAGGTGTGTGGGCGAGTAGTGCGGACTGTGGCGATACGATACGTACAGATCCTTCACAGTTTACTCACTTGAACAGTGGCGAGCCTGGCAAGCGTGGCGCGGTGCAAGTACACTCGCTCGCGCAGGTGTGTGGGCGAGTAGTGCGGACTGTGGCCGTCCACGCTTAGCTCGGCTTGCGGACGCCGCGCCGAAAACGACACGTTTAGAATGTTGCCGTGCACGTCCGTGTCATCCTGCGAAAAAAAAATTAGACTGATACACCGACGCTTATCATGAAATTCATGAACAACGCTGTATACCAAAATAGTACGCGCTTGCAATTGGAATTCCAATGCTTCAACATTATAATTCAAATTACGACAAGATATTGTGCTAAAGATGCAGCGTTGTTCATGATATGCGTCGAACGACCTTTACGAAAAGTGGCGAATAAATATGGACAAAGATAACTTCGAGGGATTTTCGCATTTCGCCCTTTTTTGCTAGATTTTAAGATGTCATGCTCCACAGCAGCGCCACCATAGCTTTTTTGAATATGAGTATATAGGAAAATATCTACATAATGTCTATAAAATTCTAGACTATTAAAAAAATATCTATATCACTAGCTTTATCGTGAGCTTCATTTAATTGTGGCGCTGCTGTAGAGCATACTTCACGGCAGCGCCACCATCAAATGTCTATAACTGTTTATCGTACAGGTACATATATGGCATCAAATAATTCTATAACAATTCTATACCGACCTAGCATATGAAATTCCTCATTATATTTTGAATATACGGACATATCCCTCAAACCTATTGAGAAAAATATTTTTTTAGCGCCTGAACTAAAAATCAAGGCAATGACGCAAAAAGTGTAGAAATACTTACTTTCAAACAGGTGGTTGTTTACTTACGTACTTTATGCGTACCCTTTAGCGTTAGAATTAGAATGTTAGATGTATATTTTTCCTTTTTTACTTCATTTTAATTTATAGACTTTCATGTTATTACACAATTTACATATACTTATTGGTATACCTACATCATAAGTTTACACCATTCAAAGCCATTTTTTAAACTTAGTTGGAGGGTAGTTATTACGAAGAATAAATATAGACATAAACATCAGGTGCTAAAAGGTATTTAAATTATTTACAATTTCGTATCATCGCACTAGCGTATTCATTGCTCGGTTCATTTAATAGGACTATAAAATAATTATACTACTAACCTCCATACAAGTTTGGTATTCAATCCGCAACATACCCAACGGTATTTTCACCATAAAGCCTGTTTTAAAGTAAATATTTCTACACTTTTTGCGTCATTGCCTTGATTTTTAGTTCAGGCGCTAAAAACAAATATTTTTCTCAATAGGTTTGAGGGACATATCCGTATATTCAAAATATAATGAGGAATTTCATATGCTAGGTCGGTATAGAATTGTTATAGAATTATTTGATGCCATATATGTGCCTGTACGATAAACAGTTATAGACATTTGATGGTGGCGCTGCCGTGAAGTATGCTCTACAGCAGCGCCACAATGAAATGAAGCTCACGATAAAGCTAGTGATATAGATATTTTTTTAACTAGTCTAGAATTTTATAGACACTATGTAGATATTTTCCTATATTCTCATATTCAAAAAAGCTATGGTGGCGCTGCTGTGGAGCATGACATATTTTAAGACCTGAAATTTGCATGCCAGACACAGAAAGTATACATATAGGCATTAGAATTTGATTATGGCCGATAATTAAACTTTATGACAACCAGAAAGAATTACCTCAGCCACGATGTGAATCACTAACACTCAGTAGCTTAGTTTTCTCTTTTTGTCACTCTTATTTATTAGTGCAACAAAGACAATTGCGTTTCGTTCACAATTTGGCAACTTGGCTGTATACTTTGGTTATCGAATAATTTAATATGTTCCACAATATTTCTATGCCATTCACACTACTCACCTGTATACTAAACACGTAGATATTCTCTTTAGGGCAGGGTATGATGGCAGCTAGTCCGTCGATAAAGAATCCCAGCAAAGGCGATAAGAAACGTTCAGCTGTCATATCGTTGAGACGGATGGTTATAGAGTTGAACAACATCTCTTCTGTGACCAGACGGACGGAGAGCTGCATCATTGCTTTTATTTCGTTTACGCCGTCTGAGAAAATATACAAAGATTAAAGCTATGGATCAAGTTATTGTGGTTAATTTGTTGGATTTTAGATACAATGAGGTCTCTTGCGAGCTGTAAATTTATTGCATAAAGACTAAATCGCTGGATTCTGACAATCTGAGCCAAGTTTATTAAATGGTGACGACAGTTGTAATACATTTGTCACCATTCCAACTCTTCACACATGTGTCGTAAGAGTCAACTAGGGGACTGAAGTGTTGATGATGGGCAGCAGCGTCATCATAGGGGACACATTACTGCGATCGCCAATCCGCTTGCGCAGCGCGGCTATGGGCACATACCACCTAATGTGTCTATACTATCTATGCATAGTTAATAGGAGAAGCCTAAGCCCAGCAATAGACTGAGATAGGCTGATGATAGTGATGATGTTATTCACAATACTTCTATTGTTATAGCTGGAGAGCCAGTGAACCCTGAGAGTAACGGTCTTCCTGTAAGGTTAGAAATTTGTATACTAACGGTTTATGGAATTCTAAGAGCAATAGCCATGACCTCTGGCAGGCGTCAGCCCTGCACGTCATCAGGCCCTTTAGTTTTTGAACTGTTAAGTAAATTGGATTTCAAAACTTGTTTCTGTAAGTTTGAAAAATTTATAGGATAAAGTTAATTTATTGTACATCTTCAAAAAAAATTGACAGGCGATTACAATAAGCAGAAGTATATGACAGGTCAATTAGAAAATGCACAGTTGATGAGGTAAAATAAACTTCATCCTGTATACTCGAAATTTTTATATAACTTCAAATAAACGTCTCGGAGTAAGTAGGTATGTGCAATGCCAGGCGGTTTAGAACAGCATAAGACCTTGCCAGGCGAGGAGACAGTTAAGTAAATTGGATTTCAAAACTTGTTTCTGTAAGTTTGAAAATTTAATAGGATAAAGTTTATTTATTGTACATCTTAAAAATAAATTGACAGGCGATTACAATAAGCAGAAGTATATGACAGATCGAATAGAAAATGCACAGTTGATGAGGTAAAATAAACTTCACCCTGTATACTCGAAATTTTTATATGTCTTCAAATAAACGTCTCAGAGTAAGTATGTACAATGCCAGGCGGTTTTGAACAGCATAAGACCTTGCCAGGCGAGGGGACAGGTGCACCTCTCAATCGCACGCCCTTAGCAACTACTCTACTACTACTAGCGACTAACTAGCGATTACTCGCCTGTATTTTTTTTAAAGATGTAAGTACAATAAATAAACTTTATCTATTAAATTTTCAAACTTACAGAAACAAGTTAAGAAACCCAATTTACTTAACTGTATTACCTCTCTGGTAAGCTCTTACCTCGCCTCGCAAGGTCTTATGCTGTTCAAAACCGCCTGGCATTGTACATACTTACTCTGAGACGTTTATTTGAAGATATATAAAAATTTCGAATATACAGGATGAAGTTTATTTTACCTCATCAACTGTGCGTTTTCTATTCGATCTGTCATATACTTCTGCTTATTGTAATCGCCTGTCAATTTATTTTTAAGATGTACAATAAATAGACTTTATCCTATTAAATTTTCAAACTTACAGAAACAAGTTAAGAAACCCAATTTACTTAACTGTCCCCTCGCCTGGCAAGGTCTTATGCTGTTCAAAACCGCCTGGCATTGTACATACTTACTCTGAGACGTTTATTTGAAGACATATAAAAATTTCGAGTATACAGGATGAAGTTTATTTTACCTCATCAACTGTGCGTTTTCTATTCGATCTGTCATATACTTCTGCTTATTGTAATCGCCTGTCAATTTATTTTTAAGATGTACAATAAATAAACTTTATCCTATTAAATTTTCAAACTTACAGAAACAAGTTTTGAAACGCAATTTACTTAACTGTCTCCTCGCCTGGCAAGGTCTTATGCTGTTCAAAACCGCCTGGCATTGCACATACTTACTCCGAGACGTTTATTTGAAGACATATAAAAATTTCGAGTATACAGGATGAAGTTTATTGTACCTCATCAACTGTGCATTTTCTAATTGACCTGTCATATACTTCTGCTTAATGTAATCGCCTGTCAATTTTTTTTTAAGATGTACAATAAATTAACTTTATCCTATAAATTTTTCAAACTTACAGAAACAAGTTTTGAAATCCAATTTACTTAACAGTTCAAAAAATAAAGGGGCTGATGACGTGCAGGGCTGACGCCTGCCAGGTCATGGCTATTGCTCTTAGAATTCCATAAACCGTTAGTATACAAATTTTTAACCATACAGAAAGACCGTTACTCTCAGGGTTCACTGGCTCTTGGACTATTAGCAGCTACGCCTTTTCCAAGTAGGTATTGTGTATTGTGCTGTAATCATTATTTTGAGGGAGCTATTTGATTTCTAGTAACCGATTCTGGGGGCTTATAATGTTCGATAAACTTCTAACAAAAATACATTGATACAGCTACAGCTGATAGCACGATAAAGGTGTCTTTAGACAATGTAAGTTAGTTGCGCTTGCACAATCTAGGACGATGTTAACTCCATGCTTTTTTGACACTTCTAACCATTTAAACTTATATATATAATATATTATATTGCTTTAAAAATTCACGATTATCTCTCATATTTGAATGACAACCGGGTCCTAATCGCGTTTCTGACGTTTCACAGTCTGCTTGCCTAACGTCATGCCCGAAACGTCAGGATAAAATTAAACGTAAGTTTACGCGATTAAGACCCGTTTGTCATTTAAACTTATGTTAGTGGCCCAACCCAAAATTTGGCCCAAGGGTGGCTTATTGTTTTAATACTTGGTCAATAAGTCAGCCTCTGTAGCCTAGTTGGTAGTGACCCTGCCTACGAAGCTGGAGGTTCCGGGTTCGAATCCCGGCGAGGGCATTCTTTGTGTATTTATTTATCACAAATGTTTGTTCCTTGGTCATGGCTGTGTATGTATCTAAGTATCTATACGTATCTATCTATTATATATATCGTCGCCTGGTACCCACAACACAAGCCATAATTGAGCTTACCGTGGGACTAGGTTGATTTGTGTAAGATGTCCCCAAGATATTATAAACTTACCCGTGACAGATATTTCCATAGTAGCCAGTTTGGGCACGTTGGTGTTGAGTTGAGGTGACAGTGTCATGGAGCCAGTGGTCTCGTTCAATAAAACCAAGTTTGCGTTGTTGCCAGATAGTATACGGTATTGTAACTGGAATAAAGTTTTATAATGTACATTTTCAATTCTTATTTGAATAAGGTTGTTAACATACATAAATTAAAATGCACAATTACTTGCAATATTCATGGTTGAATCATTCCTGTTAAGGGTTATTTTGGCCTTTAGATTATTTAATCTCGTAAGGCCCAATATGCTTTACACTTCAATAAAATGATCTTTAATAAAGTCAATAAAGTAACATTCCCTTTGTTTCAATCACGAAATTTAGCATTATTCCTTACACAGCAAGGTTCAAAATATGATTTGAAAAATAGTATGGTGGGCCTTAAATACAAGGATAAGGACATGCCATTTAGAAACTGTTACAGTAAATGAATATTGGCTCAAAAAAAACTTACTTTGTCAGTGACATCAGCATCATACGCCGGCACTCTGCCAAAGGGCCCAACAGGGAAGCAATCCTTATAATTATTGAAGATAATCTGGAAATCCTTCATCATCGGTGCGTTATCATTCACGTCCGTGACCAGGATTTCCACTCTGACGTCATTCCACAGCGGCGGGCTGGCAGCTCGGATGATGAGTTCGTATTTCTTGCGGGGGCTCTCGTAGTCTAAGTCGACCATTGTGACCAGCTCTGCTTTGTCTGAGCCTTGTCGGGTTTCGAGGGAGAAACTGCTGGAGTCATCACCACCTAAACATTGAAGCCGTTAGAAATAATTCTATCCTCCTGCCGCCCAGACAATAAAATTTTCCGATGAATTTAGAATTCATAGTGTAGGAAATAGAATAGAATTTCTTTTGTTTCAGGAGACTTTTTATAGGCCTCTGGGCGGCTAGAGGCTATCAGCAGTAAGACTGCAATTTTGTATACTAGGAGGCTATGATCAACAAGATTTCTCAAATTTAATGCGATTCAATTTAGGTTCTGCTTGTCAGTTTTTGACAGTTATTCTATGGATTCGCGATTCAGAGTATGTACTAAACTGAATCGCATTAGTAGATCGCATTAGTCAATCGTAAACGAAAGGCTAACTGTCTTTGTCGCACTAGTATGAAAGAGTGACAGAGAGGGAAAACTACGATACGCTACTAAGCGTTAGCGATTGGCAACTTGGTTAAGCATCCTGGTAAACCAATTGACGCTATAAATGGGATGAAAGGACCAACGGCATAATTTTGTAATTTTTAATCAATCATTTCGAAAATGCAAAGATTCTTCCACCAACTTTGCCTTTGAAGCTGTTACTTTTTATGTCGTGTCTAATCATTTTGGCTAAAAAAAAAGTGTTCTAATCTGACAAAACAACCGGAGAGCAAAATTATTCAGTTGATGTTCCTAAGTTATAAGCGCAGGCAATAATTTCTCCTCATAAATTATGCATGAACTGTGAAAATAATTTTAAGAATTTAAGATAAGGAAGTAGTTGGATGCGGAGAGCTGAGGACCGAGTATGGTGGCGCGAATTGGGGAAGGCCTATGTCCAGCAGTGGACGACTGTGGGCTGATGATGATGATGATGTAGATAAGGAAAGTTGCATTGTCTTTTGTCTTCTTACCTTTAATAGAATAATGCACCACAGCATTAGGTCCCTCATCAGGATCGCGAGCGTATATTTCTCCAACAGTAGTACCGATTGGACTGTTCTCAGCGACATAGAACGTCAGACAGTCGCTCTCAAAGACAGGCGGCGAGTCGTTTATATCTTCCACTTTTATGTGTACGATTACCTGTTGGCAAAAAAAATCGATCAGCTGTTCAAGATATCTGTTCATCTTCTAGGACAATTAACGATATAAATGCCTACAATTTGTAAGTAGACCGCTCATGGATAATCACACTGACTGCGTTCGGCACTCTGTGGATGTGGTCAGGTTAACAATGTCATTTTACATTACAGATCTGATCTCAACTGCATCCAGTATGGTAAGGCGTAATTGTAAATTAATTTGTGCCTATATCTATATCAATGAATGCCAAAGCCTTATTATAAGGTTAGGATTGAAGATCATACCATTTTAATTAGATCACGGTCTGTTTTACCATCACCAAATAATAAATATCCATCAGATAAATGTTTTTTTTTTTTTTTTTTTTTATACCACGTCGGTGGCAAACAAGCATACGGCCCGCCTGATGGAAAGCAGTCACCGTAGCCTATGGGCGCTTGCAACCCCAGGGGTGTCACATGCGCGTTGCCGACCCAATAAAAACTTGTACACTCCTCTTTTGAAGAACCCCATACTGTAGTCCAACGGGAAAACCTCGGCAGGGAGCTCATTCCACAGACGGACCGTCCGCGGGAGGAAGTTCCTCTGAAACCGCACGATGCGCGACCATTTAGGTTGCAAGGTGTGAGGATGAGCGCCCAGTCGGTGGCGAGCGGTGCGATGATGAAAAGTGGACGTTGGCATCATGTCAAACAGTTCTTCAGAGCACAACCCATTGTACAGACGATAGAACACAC
This sequence comes from Thaumatotibia leucotreta, assembly GCA_025490895.1. NCBI lineage: Eukaryota > Metazoa > Arthropoda > Insecta > Lepidoptera > Tortricidae > Thaumatotibia > Thaumatotibia leucotreta. The sequence goes on from JALPQI010010700.1 coordinate 21,117, forward strand.
ATAAGGAGGCGAAGTCTCTCCTTAGACTTAAGGGTTCAATACCGCCTGTGAGTCTGGGATCGTCGACTATTCGGACAGCTCGTCTCTGAACCGAGTCAAAGGGTGCAAGCTGGTATACAGGTGCTCCTGCCCAGAGGTGACAGCAATACTCCATATGGGGTCTGACTTGCGACTTATATAACAGAAGTCTTTGCCCCGGAGTAAAGTATCCCCTCGCTTTATTGAGCACCCCGAGCTTTTTGGGATAGCTGTCCTTTACTTTTATACACTTCGGCAAAAGGATAGTAATCATTTTATCTGATGGATATATGGATTGTGAAACAGGCCATCTTCTTTACTTAATCGAGTGGGGGTATTTTTAACAAATCCGTAAATATTCTAAATAAACACATACCGTCGAGCTTTGTGGAGGTGTGCCCCCATCAATAGCCAACGCCTTCAGATCGTACGTGGCCACCGACTCCCTGTCAAGGGCCTTGTTCGTCCGAATGACTCCCGAGGCCGGGTCCACCACGAATGACCCTTCTTCCCGGTCCTTAACGTCCAATTCGTAGTGCACGCGACCGTTTAGTCCTACGTCGGCGTCTGATGCTGCTACTTGGGTTACTGAAGTGCCTGAAAAATAAATGATTCGAGTCAAGTAGCTATCTTCGCCAGGCTTACCAGGTCGTCTTAAGTTTGGCGATTTTTTGAGCTATGTTGGTGTCTTTAGACCTTCTACGGACAGAGCTCAGAACTCTTCTTCTCTGGTCTTTCCTAATCGATGCTTTATTTAGCGATGACTAGGTACAGTGGCGTTCAGAATTGCATGGACGATTTATGAATGAAATCATTCATAAACTGTCCATGCAATATTGAACCAGACATGCGGTCACTCTTATTTTATATAGCAATAGATTCTATCGCAAAAAACATACAGTTGAATTGAGTACCTCCTCCGGTTTTTTTAAATCAGTTGAAAATCAAAGCATTTGAGTGGCTAACTCGATCTCGTAGAGAACCTCCGAGCATTGACATTTCCATCGCTCGTTGAGTGACCATGAGCTTTCTTATGAGGCCCATAGTGAACAACCACGTTTCAGAGCCGTAAGTAATCACTGGCAACACACACTGGTTAAAGACTTTCCTTTTAAGACAGTTAAAAAAACACTGCGGCATATTGGACGAGATGATATTGCGTAGCTTTCCTAACGCCGCCCATCCTAGTTGGACTTGACGTTTGTTTTATTTTTCGATCTTCTTCATATCGATTGTATTGGAATGGTATTTATTTTAGGGCCTTTAGTATTTACTTGTGTGGAACCGTTTTATCTTGAAGTTTAATTTCCATTGTAAAACTTACCAACTAAAGCGTCCTCCTTGTGTGGAACCGTTTTATCTTGAAGTTTAATTACCATTGTAAAACGTACCAACTAAAGCGTCCTCCATAATGCTGGCAGTATAAAGCTGCTGCCGGAACATTGGTTCGTTGTCGTTGACGTCCACAACTGATATTTCAACATCCGTTGTGTCAGAGTGAGACGGGACACCTCCGTCGCGCGCTGTCACTGTCAAAAGGTAGCCTGTAAAAAATAAATTATAAATAATTGTACATTTCAATGCAAGTGCAAAAAAAAAATTTTCGACGAGGGTGAATGTTGGAGCCCGAGTGAAACGAGGGCGACAATCACCCGAGTTAAAAAGAAGTTTTTACACGTGTATCGAACGACTTTTCTCATTACAAGTGCCTTAAAAAGAGAAATTTACACACGCAAAACATGCGCAAAGTTGGCTTTTCCGCACTAGTTAGGAAAAATGGATTTTCTGAAGGTATAACTTTAGTTTACAATTTGTCAAAATCGCGAACCGCCTGGTTGATGGATCTCAAGAGTCAAGACCTGAGCTGGCGTCTTTCTCGCACAACGTATCGGCATTACAATACAGCGATGAAATACCACACACCCAAGTAATTTCGATTTAGGGTACTTTTACTTAATTATACATACCTACATAAAACAGTTGACATTGTGTCACGGTCACGATCACGACTTAGTCCAAAAGTTAAGGGTTCATACTTCATAGGAATTTAAATATTTTGATAATTATTCGTAAAGTAGCCGCTTTGTCGAGCTTTCTATTTGTACATAAAAACAAGATAAATAAATTTTAGGTAACGTTAACTTTCTATATATGGCTTGGCTGTTCACTAAATTATAAATGAGAAATAAGCTTCATGTAAAATACACCCACCGCTCAAAGTCTCTCTATCCAGTAGTTTATTGGTAGTAATAGCGCCCGTCTGCGGATTTATGACGAACTCTTGCTCATGATGTGTCACGGCCTCGTTGGGTATCTCAGAGCTGAGGCTGTAGGACACCTGCGCGTTGACGCCAACGTCGCTGTCCGTCGCTGATACCACTAGTACTGTTGTACCGATTGGAGCGTCTTCGAATACCTGAGGGGAAAGGATATAATTAGCAAGTACCACCACAAAATTGACATTGGATACTAGTATACACATTTTTCTATATTCGTATTACAGCGTGAGCAAAGTTTCAACACGTCTTCGCGTCAACACACAGAATTTTATGTTCATTAAACTGATGGTTGCCAGACGTTCGTTACGAATAAAGTCCATTCCAATCTTGGCAGGAACTCTTCATCGCTCTCTAGACTTTCCCTATAATATTTAGAGCAACCTTGAGTCTGAATAAGTAGTTCGATAAATGAAACCATAAAGAATGTATGACTGTATCTCCACTCTTGCCCACAATAAGTCAATGTAGTAAATGTAGCATATACGTTTCATTTCTGTATACTGTGATTTTTATGTAGGTATGATACGAATAAACTTATTTCTATTCTTTCTTTCTTTACTGAAAGGTAGGAAAACACTAAGAAAAGTTGAAGAAAATATAATTACCGAGGCAGTATACGGTGCATTTTCAAAAACAGGAGCGTAGTTGTTAGCATCAGTGATGTTAATATGCACCATGGCTGTATCGGATCTCCCACCATTGTCCGTAGCTGTCACGGTGAGGACGTATCTCCTCTCTTGCTTAAAGTCCAGTGGTTGAGCTACGGTAATGAGACCACGACCGTTTTGAGAGGTTATGGAGAACCGGCCGCGGGTGTTGCCGCCTGTGATTTCATAGTGTAGCCTGTGGACAAAACGTTGAGATCAGAAATAGGTACGTTTAATTTTTTTAAAGTATATATCACCAAATTGACTGGTCGTTTCTAAGACTGAGTGGCCGAGGTGTGAAGGCATCAGCTGCGAAAGCTGAGCAGGTGGGTTCGATCCCCACCTCGGACGTTGGTGATCTTGATCGTTTTTTTCTTTGGTATATGCACGGTATATGACATTCAATATTTATAATTTATATATGACCGTCAAACAAAGGTATTCGAGCTCGCAAGTGTACGCTCTAAATCGAATCATAGTACATATTGTGAATGTTTAAAATGGACAAATTGATTTAGTTTCACGAAAATGCGCCTATGTCGCACATAATCAATTTTTCGTGTATCAAATCAACTACACATTAGCTCATTCCAATTCTATTCGAATTAAGATAGTAACAATAACATTGTCGGATTGAATAAGGATTATCGAGCATTAATTTCAAGATATTTAAGGTGTTATCTGCTAGTATCGTACTACATACTTAATATACCGGATTGAAAGCTGGGTAATTCTACTTATTGTTGTTTACGTCTGGTAGTACCACTGATATGGTAGTAAACCTTTCGACTTTTGTCACCTGCTGTCCTCATCCGCATCAGTGGCAGTGACGATGACGACCGGCGTGCCCGGCGGCTCGTCCTCCGCTAGTTGGACGTCGTATTGCGCGGGAGAGAACACTTAGTCGTTGTCGGTCACATCCTTAACTACTAACACGGAGTTGAACAGATTTGTCTCACCTATTGTCCTCATCGGCATCAGTGGCAGTGACGGTCACGACCGGCGTGCCCGGCGGCTCATTCTCCGCCAGTTCGATATCGTAATGCGCGGGAAAGAACACTGGGTCGTTGTCGGTCACATCCTTCGGTACACGGGATCGAACACAGACTTATGTCTCACCTATTGTCCTCATCGGCATCAGTGGCAGTGACGGTCACAACCGGCGTGCCCGGCGGCTCGTCCTCCGCTAGTTGCACGTCGTATTGCGCGGGAGAGAATACCGGGTCGTTGTCGTTTACATCTTGCACTACTACTACAACTGACGCGGTGGCGGAACGCGGAGGAGTGCCACCATCAGTTGCCGTTACCTGAAAAAATAAATATGTGAAAAAGGACCATGGAAAGGACCAATTGGAACAAAACCAACAGAGCTGAAAGTTGTGTCAATAAATACAAATACAAATAATTTATTTGTGGCAAATAACAAGCATGACAGGACAAAACATTAAATAGGTATTTACATTTTAGTCAGAGTAAATACGATATAAGAGAAACAGTGAATTACTTAGAGAGTTCCCGCATAACGCCTTACTTTTATATAAAATTATGCAATGGAATTCAATTTTGCACTCATAAAATGAAATAAAGTACAAAAGCAGCTTTGTTGGATTTTAGTCAATTTTGACGCATAGTCCTTTCGCAGTTGTTTTTTCAATCATATGATGTGTTAATCGTAAGCGTTTATATCAGAAGAAAATCTAACATTTCGTAATAAGGGGTTGCAGATAATCTACCTACGGTCGATGTATGAACGAATCTTGTCGCAACAGTTTCATCAGCGTTATAATTGGTTACCCTATTTACAATTGGTTTTCACGACACTGCATGTGTATACATCATCATCAGCCTATGTTAGTCCACTGCTGGACGTAGACCTCTCCTATTAACTATGCGTACGCATTAGGAGGTAAATGCCCATGTGATCGCAGTAATGCGTGCACTATTATGACATTGATGACGCTACGCCCATTATCAATCTTCTATTAAATAATGGTCAGTGACACTTCCATCCCTTAGTCGACTCTTACGAAACCCGCGGGAAGAGTTGGGGTGATGACAAATGTATTCTTACTGTCGTCACCACACGGCCAATTCTGTGTATACACACAGAATTAATTGAAAGTAACTACTTATTACAAGATACCTAAATACGATTTTACACAATGTCACTTACTTGCAACTGATATTTGGATTGCACTTCCCTGTCCAACAACCCGTTGGTGTACACCCAACCAGAACGCGGGTCTATGGTGATAGGTATCTCGGCGCGCCCGAACTCTTTGTCGACCAATGTGTACGTCAGTTCAGAATTCACACCTTCGTCTGCATCGTATGCTTGTACCTGGAATAATTTACTATATTCACGTACCATACGAACTTTAATGCAAATTACCATATAAAATAACCAGTTTTCATTGCTGTCTCATTAATAAACATCCCTAAACATGCGTTTGGTAGTCAAATACATAATTACGAATGTGGACATAAATATTTAGAATAGGACGTAACACGTGCATTTACCCAATATTGTCCTCGTAATTAAATTCTATGTTTTATACATAATTATACTACACTTTACATACCTAACTACAAACTACCATCGACAATTTCAATCCACATAGTCCATCACACACAGTTTCAATGGGAACTGATGTATTATACCTAATTCAATGTTACATTTAATTGAAACACAAATAAATAATTATTATATCGATTAATAGCATATCGGAATTTATATTTCAATATTACAAAATGCTCAATCGCCAGTAGAAACATACAATTTGACAAATCAAATTACGCTTCGAGGACATTTAATTTCAACACTTGAAATTAATTTCCCTCCATTCGACTTTTAAATTGATTTCCCGCCTTCATTTGTTTTTATATTCTTTTTAATGAAATCAATGTTGCAAATGGCGTCCATCAATTGTGATGGCCAGTTCGAATGTGCAATGAACTGCAAATTGTTCGATACAAGGAAACGAACAAGACATTATGACAAATAACTATGTAAATCATTTACTAATAGTAGTTGATGCAACTTTACGGAATGAGGGGCATTACAACTCGAGTGTGGGTTTATGAAACGAACCGAAGGTGAGTTTCATAATAGCATCACACGAGTGTTGTAATGCCTGATTACGTATAGTTGCATGCACTACTTTATCTACACACATATCATAAGTGCTCTAAGATGCGTTAAGAAACAAAGCCTTCTCATACTTGGCTCTCGACTTTTGCGGCAACAGGTTGTTAGTTGTGGTTGTGGGTTGGTGTTCATAGCTGCATCGAATATGTCCGGCGGAGTGCTAAAGTATTCACAATTTTTCACTTTTTCACAGTAGCAAGCCAACAAACAAAAGACAGCTCGGAATGGCAGCGATTTAAATCTCTGTATTTTTTTTTTTTGATCATAGACAATCGAGTGATGTCCCTATTCTTGTGTCACTCGATATGAAAATATCGTTCGATTGTAACTAAAAAACATACTGAATTAACTTTTTGTGTCGATGACTGGCTGAATATCTATAGATACCAGAATAGACACCCCACTTGAATCTGACAGCTGTTCCAAATTTAAAACTCATAACCTCCGGGAAAATCGTATATAATGTTAACTTTATGTATGTGCCAAGTTTTGATGGTGGGTAATGCTGGTCATTGTCTATTGTTTCTGAACGCATTTTAGAGCACTTAACGATATTTGTGTAGATAAAATTCGTTTTCCTGTATATTATAAATTATAAATAGTACGATAGGTATTTTTAATGGCCCACTAAGTGCTCGTGTAACGTCACTTGGTCTATATGATGAAGAAAAATAGATATTTTCTACGCAAACATTTTATATGTCGGATGAAGTGGATTTAAGCTCACGGAAATAAATTCTTCCTTGTTAAGGCGGAGTCTTTCTATTTTAGCGCCATAGTTTCTGTCTTGACATAATTGAGAGTGACAAGTGACCAGAGACGACACATTATTATTTATTTCTTAAATAAAAGTTTGTGTGGCCCAGGCTTCAAAATATTAAAAAGTAATTCAAGATACTTATTAGGTTTTTTTTTTTCTAAATAAAGTCAGATAATGGAATCATAACACTTATCTTTATCTCTTATATTGCCTAATAATCATAATATTATCATTATAATAATTATTTACGGTAGTGAATCGAGATTGTTGACCTACTGACATTTATTGGTAATTTAACCGTATTTATTTACCTAAATTAATGAAAATTTAGGAAGGACGTCATTGCTAAATTCACTTTACGCAATAGGGATGATGACTGTAGTTAAAATAAATGATTTAACATTATGCACAACATAATACACGAAGAAATTATTACTAAGATGTAGATTGCAGTAATTTTTGTACAGAACTTCTATTTAATAAAAGAATAGGTCATTTGGCAGTACTCAAACGTGACGTCACTTTTGAGTATTTCATATAAAATTCCATAGTGGTGATCGTTTTGACAGTTTGAAAAAAGATACTGATTTGACTTGCCAGTCATCATGCCTTTTTGCATTAGGAACAAACTACGAGTAGGTATACGAAGTTATGATTTATGAACATTGATGTCAAAGTATTCTTTATTCAAATAGGCCTTGCAACGAGTGCTTTTAAATCGTTAAACTAAATAGCAAATGAAAAAAATTCTACTTCCGGTTCTAACCATACACAACCTACCAGGGATCGGAACCGGTTTTTTGGAAAAACCTCTAAATAGCTCAATATTTTAAAATGTTTTACACTCTTTATGTAGTACTCAACATTTTATGTAATTTTTAACATCGTATTTTTGAATTACTCCATTAACAAAAAATGTATATACCGAAGAACGAAAAAGAACGGAATCCGAACCGTTCTTTAGTATGGAGAAAAAACCGGTATTCGATTCCTGCTACCTACTGACCTGAGGAGAATCCGGCATGCTAAGTGGTACTTATGTTTTCAAATAACAGGTACTTAATACATCTTACATTTAACATGCATTAAAGAAACTAAACAAAATTGATTTAAAATAAATGCACATTACAATAACTAGAGATGTAGTCTCTAATAGTCAGAATGTATAAATATAATAACTTAACAATCCATGAACGTGATGGTAAACAGCACCTATCTAAAAATAAAACAATCTAAAATCACATCGAAGACTCTCCTTAACAAGCCTCGAAACTAGGACGTTTCTTACGTTTCCAGCAGTAAAGTTACTCACTCTAACGATGCTGTAGCCGGAGGGAACGTTTTCGCTGACAGACTCTTGGAAGAGAGACGTGTAGAACCGCGGCGAGTTGTCGTTTACGTCTTTAACGTTGACAAGCAGTTGCGTCGTGTTGGATCGGGAAGGGCTGCCTCCGTCTAAAACAAAACATATTGACAATAGAAGCACCGGTGGGTGACTCCGAGGAGCGTTTCAACCGCTCGGATTCGTCATTTTTGTCCCGCGATTATTACCGAAACGGAAGGAGAGGTCACAACAACATTGATTATGCTAGACTTGGTATTGGCACTGAATTACGATTACATTTAAATAATACTCCTTAGGTCATCTCTTCTACAAGACTTACAGAGACGACAATGACGAAATAAAAACGCCGTAAAAACGCTGAATATTCACCGATCGAGCGGTAAAACGACAGCTACGCAGCGGTTGTGCGTTCAATCCCCGGCTCGTACCAATTAGTTTTTGAAAAACTTATTTACCTACGAGATATCAATTGATATTCACACGTGCTTTACGGCGAAGGAAAACATCGTGAGGAATCCTACATAAATCTGCGAAGAAATTCAAGGCTGTATGTGAAGCTCTCAACAAGTATTGCGCAAGCACCAGCGTTAGGGACCACGCCAAATAGGCACGTCGAGTTGCGGGTAATACAATACAAAACATATTGACAATTTAAATAGCTTATGCAGCATCCTAGCCATACATACAATAGGACAATATTACGATGCAAGCGCAAAATATAGGAAGGAACTTGTGAATTTCATATTCGCACGTATAATCGTGTACAGATGTAGTGCAAAGTCCTTTCTCTTCGGCTTTTCACGGAAACATCCGAATTCATATTGCTGTTACTTACAAAATGAACTTCAGTATATATTGCACTGAAGCTAATAGAGACAGGGAGATTAATTCGGGCGTTTCCGTGAAAAGCCGAAGAGAAAGGATTTTGCACTACATCTGTATTTAACGAATGTAGGTATATCGCGGTAATGTACAAATTTTACGCACCTTGCGCCCTGATCACCAGCCGATAGTTCCTAAGCTGCTCATAGTCCAAGGGTTTCACCAGAGACACGTCTCCGCTTAGACTGTCGATAGAGAACTGCATTTGCGTATTGCCACCGATGATGGCGTAGCGGATAGCCGCGTTTGCGCCTGCATCAGCGTCTGTTGCCCTGTTGAATGTCGAGAAATTAGTAACACGAAATAAAAAACATCATCAGTATCTCAGTCCACTGGGCGTAGGTCTCTCCTACTAACAATGCGTATTAGGAGGTAAATGCCCATAATCGTCACGCTCGGCAAGCGGATTGGCGCAGTAATGTGTCCAGTATAATGACATTGATGACGTCAATACTCTATTAAAGAATGTATCAGTGACACTTCAATCCCTTAGTCGGCTCTTGCCCAAAAGACAATGTAAATATTATGTATTTGAGAATACCTTATAGCTATGTGACCGTAAATACAAGTGGCCTTTTAGGTACCTATTATGAATATTATGATTAACGATCGTCATCTTGGCTATAGCCCTAGGGTAGTTGGCGCTGCCCTCGTAATCAATTATGCAAAACGTAGATTGTGAAGCGCTCATGTGTGATGAATATGAGGATGTGCATATTCATGAGATACCTTATTATGTATTGTGTTTATTTTCATTTTATTATCTAATTTAACAAGATTTAAATTATTAGACTTATAAAAAAATTAAAAGATATTACAAATAATATTTATTTTATTCGTTATGTGGAAAATTATCCAAAGACACACAAAATAAACATTTCTTTTGGCGTATGTGACCTACATCAAATTTTTTGCTACTTTTAAACTCCGAACTACGAGGCTAAAATCCTTCCCCTTCCTCGTGGGCACCTTGTAATTGAAACTTTTGTAACTACTTATCTTATCGTACTTATCGTATCGTTGTATTTGTACTTGTAATTATCTATTCCAACGTATGTGCATAATACTCGTTATGTACGAGGTGTATTTACAAGGTAAATACAGTAAATGTGCTTCACATAGATTCTAATCATACGGGGATAATGGGCGCCGCAAATAAAACAAAACCCGCGTACGGGTAAATAACAATTTACAGGCATGAAACTAAATTGCGCGTCGCTCGGCGGGCGGTCAAAACGTGCACGCCACAAAAGCGTCATAATAAAATATAGTGCGAAGTTATAACCGCTTTTGGAACTATTTTGATTTAATAATTTATAGTTCTACATTAACATACGTAACTCTCTGTGAACGCTAGCAGGCTAAACTAGTAGCAGCTTCCCTTTCGAAAGAGAAATACATAACTGCATATATATTTTTGTATGTAATATTAGACGCTTTTACTGCCATTAAATTGCTTCAATATAGAGTAATAAACTTCAGTTCAATTCAGCTCTTTAGGACTGCCTCATCTCATAAACCGGTAATTTTATTACAACTTTATGACGACCTATGAGTATGATTCATGTATTTCAGTATCCTATCCCGCCAGCGCAATTAAAGGTACTTAAATGCCTAGATTATATTAAATCAGGGCCGTGTAGCTCAAATATTAAAGTTTATTGGGCTATAAAATTAAATTAAGCTTATTAATTTAACGGTTATAACATTATTTTTAATCAGTACTATAAAGTTACGAGTATAATTGATAAATTCAAATAGAGAGCACATAGACATTAGACAAGCACTAAAAACATAATTAAAATGCATAGTATTGGACATGTTACGTTGTCGCTTGTTTTGGATGCAAAAACAAACGACAATGCATGTTTTTCAATTTTACTGAAATGCGTAGGTAAATTAAATAAGGCAATAGTTATAGGGTTATTTTAAGGACTTAATTCGGACCTTACTCATTAGAGTGTGTTGTATATTATTGGCCGAATTATTTTGTATGGACAATTGCATATAAATCACATTTTCTCCATGGATTTTACTTTGTACCTACGCAATAATATTGGAAAATACTTAAATTCAATCAAAGTCAAAGTCAAAAGTCAAAATATTCTTTATTCAATTAGGCCCAGCAACGAGCGCTTTTGAATCGTTAAACTAAATAGCGAATGAGAGAAAAAAAAAACTACCTCCCGTTCTAACCCTACACCACTGCCTGAGAAGAATCCGGCAAGAAACTCAGCGGGACTTTCTTTTTTCAAATAATAGTTTTATAACATCTTACGGCTAACATGCATTAATTAAAAACAAACATAAATTTGATTTAATATAAAATACAGATATAGTACATTAACTAGAGATGAAGTCTCTAATAGTCAGAACAATTATATAATGAGGTGTTATCTCGCTTTCCTCCTAAGTGTCCCCAAAAGTGTTCGAGTAAAACCCTTTTTTGAAATAGCCCCCGGCTTCCAAACTACAAATCCGGGGAAACCCGCACGGATGGCAGCAGCATCAATATGCAATAACAAATATGCTCAGTCCAACAATCCTTGTCAGCAAAAAAGCCGGATAATATAAATTATCTATGGGCAGACAAATCTACGCGACAACATTTTTAAATTTGCCGCCTTTTTCTAGTGCCAGACTTGCGAGTCTAGACTGAGGTAGTACGGACATGTAATGAGGCGCCCAGAAGACCACATGACAAGAACGGTACTTAATATTGAAACCGGACCAAGAGGACGAGGCCGACCCCCAATCACGTGGATTTCAAAAATAGAACAAGATCTAAAGGCAGACCAATTAGACCCACAGGCGCCACAGGACAGAATGTTCAGGAGAAGATTGATTAGGAGAGCCGACCCCAACTGAAATGGGATAAGGCTAGGACAAAGAAGAAGTGTTGGACTGGGTACAGTTAGACTCACTTGATCCTCGCAATGACGGGGTTGTCGCTAACATTGATGTCCTCGTCCACGGTGACGGTGTAAGTCTTCTCGCTGAACTGCGGGTAGTTGTCGTTGTCATCCAGGACGTTCACGTGCACTGTCGCACTAGAAGTAAATACACTATCATTACCTACTTTGAGAATAATACATAGTTTCTTGTATTGTTACACAAAACGTTAGTAACATACATTACATTGCAGTTTGTCCGTTTCTAAGAACGAACCGATTCTTGTCACTGTTTTACCTATTTTTCTAGTTATTTTGATTTTTCACTTTTTAGCTCGGTTGCCCTGAAAACCAGCGTCGTGTCATCTGACACGGCACATGCTGAGTGGCATCCTTTTTGATGTTCAAATCCTTACTGTTTGATACTTGTATTTATTGTTCTGTATTGTATGCCACCAAATAAACCATTCTTATTCTTATAAAATATATAGTTCGAGAAATATAAATTGGTAACTTTCTACCTACATCATAGTAACAATAAACGTTCAATTTATATTTCTCGAACTATAACAGTTTAGAAATTTGACGTTCAGTTCATCGGAAAAGATGTGAGTTTCACCCTCATAATAAGAGTTAATCAACGTCAAAAGTCCGTTTCTAGATCTCAGGGATTATAATAGCCTTGTTGCATATAAAGCGATATTGATTTATGAGATCTTTTACAAAGTATTGAACATGAACAACGATATATATCATTACTAAACTAATAATTGGGTACCAAGAAAGAGATATTTTATGATGTATTTGCACTGAGATGAAGACATACAAGTATTACAAGGACCCGATTGTGTGAAATCGAGAATCTTGTGATAGTTTGACGAGGAAGTCTCCTTCTTATGTTGAAAATACCATATGGCGTCTGCGAGATGCTGGCATTGTATGGATTCGGATGAAGGGTTGGTTTAGAGTACTTTATTTTTATTTTTAGTCATTTTTAAATTTTACGTAATGCACCATTTAGCCATTTGGTTCAAAACACTTTTGTGCTGGACAGGCTTTCAGACACTGGAGGACTGCCTTGACTCGTAATTCGCACAATGACAGTGTCACTCACTAACTACCTTCTCTCTGTCCATCGGAGTAGGCCTGTCCATCGGTTAGGTCTAAAATGTCCCACTATGCTACGCCATTCCATTCTAAAGAGCAAGTTCCAGCAAGTACCACGTATTAATAGAATCTACATGTCTTCTAAAATGGCTGTACAGCTAGACAAGGGATCTCTAGCTTGTACAATGACCGGATAATAACACGATACTTTCTTCCTATCTAATGAGGCTTAGGTAAGGAATACTCCTCTTGTCTTCTACGTGAAAGATTTTCAGACTCTATAATGGCTTTAAAAGTACTCACGTGCTAGAAAGTCTATCAGAAACAGGACTGGCCTGGTCCGTAGCTCGTACAATGACAGTATAACGAGCAACCTTCTCCCTGTCTAATGGAGCTCGAGTCAGAAGTGCTCCGCTACGACCGTCCACCCTGAAGACCTCTTCGGTGCGCTCGCTGTCTATGGAATCGTTGGAGTCGTCTGATTGGTCGGCTGACACGGACTCTATTGAATATTCCACCTGAAAAAAATGTTGTTAAGCTTGTGTTTGTAACCTAAAAGACTTGTTTATGATGACAGCTGCCATCATAAACATGATAGGTATCAACAATGCTTATATCATCAGCTACGCACCCTGGTCAACCATGTTGGAGTAGTTGGTTACTACTAAATATTGTTTGTCCTGATAAATATAATTAAGACATGACGCTGACCAGAAATGGAAAAACGAAATACTTGATTTCTTTTAAACAACATAAAGTATAATAAGGTTTCTCTGAAATATTACCATAACTTTATAGGGAAATCATTATCAGGCGCGACCACGAGCATTATCACTTTTTGAAGCCTAATCTTAGCTTGTCATTCAGTTTTACAATAAAACCGTCAACAATCTCTGTAACCTCAACACTGCACCTAGACAGTACCTAAACGTGTATTACAAGTACGAGTATACCTCAGCATTCTTCCCGATATCCTGATCGGCGGCTTTGAGCGTAAGCACGGTGGTACCCGGGCTGGCTCCCTCTCGGACTGAAGCCTCGTACTGCTGCATCTCGAACACCGGTGCATGGTCGTTGCAGTCCAGGACGTTGATCTGGCAACAATCGGGAACTTTCATACAGGAATTCTTTGTATAGTCGCCATCAGATGTATCGTAGCGTCTGGAACGCTCAAAGATATCCGAACACGCCTCTATCGTAATGGCAATAAAGAAGAGTTCAGATATTTTTGAATGCTAAGGACGCAACGATATATCTGATGGTGACTGTACTTCATGCCAATTCAAAGGCACAATGTATATAGGGGGAGCAAACCAGAAACCACGTAAGATGAAAAAAGCAGTTAAGTGTTAAATCCGTGAATATAATAGCGATGGATTGGCTGTAATTAGTCTGAAATAAATTATTATTATTATTTTCTTTTGTTTTTTTTCCTCTCCAAAAGGAGGCAAATTTTATTATTATTATTATATAGCATAAATATTTACGATCAGGTTTTTGTTATTTCATTATATCAGCCCACCAGTTTCTCGGTAATCTATTTTGGTACTTTACCTATAACAACGCTGACAGTTCTGTGCAAGTATCAGCACATGATTAATAATAAGTTCATTAATATAAGATTTAATGTTTTTCTCAAACTTGCTACGGAATGTTGATGTTACTTACTTGAAATGAAACCCGGATATACTATGTACCCGGTGTCATAGTTATCGTAAGATGATATGTAAAGAGATTTCATGTATTTATTTCACACCTAGGACTGCAAACAAACTGTCTTTTGTTTTGAAACGTCAAATTGTGACACTAGGTCTTGACATTCAGCCACAGAAAAAAAAATAACCTAAGAACTAATGTCCATACCACCGGCTAAAAGAATATCTCAAACAGATTAAAAAAAAGTTAGGCGCGAATGTTTTTTTTTATTTTTTTCGTTACTGTACTATTGGTTTATTTACAAATTGAATAGTATGGTTCGCCGAAATCAGTTCGTTTTATTTCATGGCAAGTTTGAGAAAAGCACTATACAAATCTCGGCGAGAAACAGGGTTACAGGCCGCGTATCCCTATCTGGCCGAAGGAACTACTTGGCCTGTAACCCTTCGTTTCCCGTCCTCTATAGGGGATACCTCCATTTGCCATAATTTTATTTGCCATCCTATTCAACACACATAATATTGTTTCTCATAACATCTTATGCCATACTTATTGTTTACTATATTAATAATTTGCCAGAAACTTTGTTTCCCATAAAGTCAATTTTCATAATGTCATTTGTCAGAATCATCGAAATCCGTAATTATCACATGCCACAACATCGTTTGTTATCCGAATTAGCTACCAGAAAAGACAATTTCCATAATGTTTTTTGTCAGAATCATCGGAATCCGTAAATATTACATGCCATAACATAACTTGTCATCCAAGTGACCCTCCACAAAGTGAAACTGCTATTAAAAAGTAGGTTAGGTTAGTATTCTGGGTGCCTGTGGTGTCGCATAACGTCGTCCTAAATTTTTTAGCCGAGAATATTTGTCATAATGTTAAATGGCATCCTACTCTTTAGCCTACTTAATTTTGTGCATACACAGTGCTAGGTTAATGGTTCAAAAATATGTTCAAGTAATAAACCAGGGCAAAACCAACTTGGATTGGTTAGGTTTCTAGGGTAGGGCGGAGTTAAAAGCGTTGACTAAAAAATACTTAAGTATTTTTAATTCATTGTTTACGCATCCTCATTTTTGTAAAACCAAAAAAGGGGGGACGGGGGGGCGAAGCCCCCCACAAGGGGGGCTCGGGGGTCGAAGCCCCCCGCATTAAAAAAGAAAATATTGTAGTTCCCCCACCCTAACCTGGATAGGTTCGTTAGGTACCTTTTATCCCTTAGAGCAGAAATAGAGGCTTCGTCGACCGGTTCCCAGAAGCCCGTTTTTTCAAACGCTTGTAACTTTTAATAATATAGCTAGTACTTATTTGAAAAAACTGATAATTACTGATGGCGATGGCGTTTGAATATTCCATTAAATAATATTATTGCACTTAATAATATGGCCAACAATTAATATGGCAACAATTGCTTCTGGCATTTGAATATTCTATTAAACCATATTATTGCACTTAATAATATGGAAAAGAAATAGGATGGCATTGTATGATTATGGAAGGTAATATTCGGGTAAACAAGCAGTATGTCATACAATTTTTATGGTAAACAAATCATTCGGGCAAATGAAATTCGGGCAAGTTAGATTCGGGCATATGAATATTATGTTAAATAACTGTCGGGCAAACAATAGACAACCCCTCTATAGTAATGTACTATTCATCATCATCATCATCACATCAGCCGAAAGACGTCCACTGCTGAACATAGGCCTCCCCCAAAGATTGCCACAATGACCGGTCCTGCGCCACCCGCATCCAGCGGACTCCCGCGACCTTCACCAGGTCATCGGTCCACCTTGTGGGGGGCCTACCCACGCTCCGTCTTCCGGTACGTGGCCGCCACTCAAGAACCTTCCCGCCCCAACGGCCATCGGTTCTACGCGCAATGTGCCCCGCCCACTGCCACTTCAGTTTAGCGATTCGGAGAGCTATTTCGGTTACTTTGGTTCTGCTGCGGATGGTCTCATTTTTAATCCGATCACGCAGAGAGACTCCTAGCATAGCCCTCTCCATTGCCCTTTGGGTGACTTTGAGCCTTCTTATGAGGCCCATTGTAAGCAACTAATGTACTATTACCTTATTTCAATAAGTAGGTAAGTACACATTTATTAATACGAATGTGGGTTCGTTGTCACTATTTGCCCAATATCTTATCATTAGCATAACAGCACCTAAGTTTTTTTAGTATTTATTATGGGCTATACGCATACCTAGTTAAATACGCAGCATTCAATTAGACTGATGCATACTTTTTTAACGGGTATTATTACATTAGACAAGAAATTTTACAGGACATAACTTATTAACGTAGCTCGTATCTTTGAGTGTCCAGACTTATGGCCCATAAGGAAGCTCAAGATTACAATGTCGTTAATTTTACCATTCATAAAACAGCCAAACAGCTTCCTACTTAGAGTACTACAAGGTCCCGAAGGGTCACAAACGGAAGTCATCGCTGCCCTTCTATCAATTATCTACCTGTATGTCATCAGCAGGGATCGGACAAATCTGCGTCATTGTTTGCAACAATATGGACGTTACATTACTCCAAAATTGATTGAATGAATAATCAAACGAATAATTTTTTGAAATTTGATTTCGAACCTTTAAGGTGACTATTTAAAAAGATATTCATAGTTACCAGTGTCAAATATTATTATGTAATTTTCTGAAAATGATTAAATGATTAATTATTCAATCAACTTTGGAGTCAAGTCTATATTATTGCGAACAATGACGCACATTTTTTCCGATCTCTGGTCATCAGATTGAAGAATACCTAAGCCAACTGTATTTATTCAAAAGAATGGGATACTTAGTCTGTCTAGTGGGTTATTGCGATAGCCTTGTACTCGTACTCGGTGGTTCGGGTTGTACTCGAATAAAAACTACGCATTTAGACTACTAGAACAGGACTTTCAGGCGCCGATTTATGACGTCGTACACAGATAACTGGGACAAAGAAGAACTTTCAATATGTTACGTGCAGCGTTGTGCGGTGTCCACGGTGGAAATCGCCGCCGATTGGAAGTCCAACAGACTCGATATGCAGTAGGTACTCCACTGGACTGATTCCGATCCAACAATCCTGTACCTTCATACTTTAAAGACAAACGGGTCTTAACTCTTAATCGCGTTAACTTACGTGGTCGCAGGCAGACTCCCCTACCTGCCTGCCTGAGTCTGCCTGCGACCACGGGTGTAACGTCATTTTAAACGTAAGTTTACGCGATTAAGACCCGTTTGTCTTTAAAATATGAGTGATAATCGTGAAAGTTTAAATCAATATATGCCACCATGTACCTTCGTCAACCACTAACAAACCCCATTAGAAAACTCGACGAGAGTAATGTTACCTGTAGGGTTGTGGTGCCACTTCTCGGTGGGAATGTGTCGTCCTGCGCGACAACCCTGAAGTAGTGCACGTCCAGCCTCTCTCGATCCAACTTGGCTTGAGTGGTGATCACCCCAGAGCGCGCGTCCACGGTAAACATCCCCGCCGATCGCGAGTCCAGCAGGCTTGACATGGAGTACGTTACTGGACTGTTCTCTGGATCCCTGATAAGAAAAAAACATACTTGAACAATGTTCATAAGCTTCGCGGCGGAGAATTGCGATTAATCAGGCCAAAAGGAAGAACAATAACCAGAGTGTTTACAATTATCAATATTAATCACATGTTTTCTTTAGCTATTCCTATTGTTCTGCACGTCTGGGATAATTAATTAAACCTAAATTCACCTAATAATAGTCTGAGGTTGATTAAGTACCTACTTATTCAAAAGTTACATATCACTTTGGTCTTGGATATTTTGTCGGGTCTGGCTATACTTGTAGGAAATAAGTTGTATTATAGTATTTTATGCAATAGTGGTATTATAAGGGTCAAAAAGTGCGAGCGGCGTGAGTTGCGATACGAGCCCAAAGGGCAAGTATCGCAATTTAAGACGTCGCGAGCATTTTTTGAACTAGTAATACAACGTTGCATACTATACTTTTTCTACGACTAAGAGGCATAGCATACACAGAACAGAACTCATAAAATATCCTATATTACTGAGCGCCACACGTATTCCAGTTGCCACCAATAAGCACATAGTTTGTGTAACTAATATAACATTGATAGCTCATCCCTACTTGCATTCCCAAGGAGAGCAGACAGAACATTAGAAATTAATGATGAAAAACTCATATTTTAGATAGATTTTAGGCACTGCACAAACTTTAATGCAAATGGACTTAAATCAAACCGAGCGCTATACTGAACTGGGGGCCGTCCACGAACTTCGAAATTCGCAAAAGGTCGAGCATCCGTCTCTGTTACTCTAATAATAATTTTGTTCAAGTGACAGAGACAAATGATCGAAACTCAATGTCGGAGTTCGCGGCAGGACTTTCAACTGCTAGCGGAAAGCGGGAAGGTTTTTTTTTAATGCAACTGTCATTGTCTACGGATAAATTTGCTTTTAAAATCGTGCTTACTTGCCTGTGATAAAAATACTTATGCATAATATGAAATTAGTTAGTTATTCGTACAAAAATATAATATATCAATTATAAATATTAGATGTCATATACCAAAGAAAAACGACCAAGATCACCTATGTCCGAGGTGGGGATCGAACCCACGTACTCAGCTTTCGCGGCTGATGCCTGTACCCCTCGGCCACTCGGTCTTAGCAACCACCGGTCAAATTTCTCGGGTATATGCAATCCCTTACAAGGCTAGGCGCCTTTGACCATTCTCTGAGGGCGTATTAAGTAGTGTGACTACTGGAGAAAAATTAAAAGTACAAATCAAAATATTTAGTTAATAAATAATTTGATTTGTACTTTCGCAATATGTTCAATAATATATCAAATTAAAATAATTGAAAAAACAAATTTTTATTCTATTTTCTAAATATTTACTTAATAATAATTGTAATTATTGTAATAAAGAATCGCGTACTAATGTTGGTAGCTGTGTAAAAACTCGAAGATGGGAACAAATCCAATATGGCGTCCATCATGGGTGTGATGTGGCAGTCTGTGGCAGACCGCAGTACGTTTTTGAATCTGTTCGAAAAGTGACGACGTCTGACAGCCAGAGTCGCCCATATGTCTCGCGTGCCTTCTCTTTCAGCACAACGCTGCGACATTACGTTACCGGCTGAGAGTGCGTTTTTGAGAAATAGACTATAGACTTTTGACAGATGAAATTATGTATATCTTTACAATAGTGTGCGTAGCTACGTAACTAGCAAAAAAAAGGTCAGGAGTAGAAAAATATTTTTTTGCAACCAATGTACATATTATGCGCTATGCAGGGCCATTAATGTCATTCTCATTATCGACTAAGCTACGGGGGTACTGAAAAGCCTATTCCTTATTCTTCAAAATCCAAATATGTCTAAATACCTATCTAGTCCCATAAGGCCTTCTGTAATAAGCAAGAGCGTTTATTTGACTCAGCGATGTAATATTACACGTTTGCACTAAACCTAACACATGCATTAAGTATTCGAAGAAAAATAGTAGACTTCGCTTAGTAAAGCCAGTTAACTTGTGTTCTTTCTATTTGAACACCTTGTTCAAACAATACCCGATGAAAGCAAAGAACGCAGTTAAAGAACCGGAACCAATGTTTAACAAGAGCCTGGTAAAGGAAATGTTAAAGTGCAATAATACGAGTACAAAAACGAGTATTATATCTACTACTGTTACTGTTAAAGTAAATCTTAGGTTAAAATAGAACAGTCCTGCATTCCTAATAACCATGGTGCTACTAAATTAGCTAGGCACTAAATAAGTATAATATGTATTCATATATATTACCTACCTATCTGTTTTTATAACAAATATAAATTATTTTTCTCCTTATTAAATCGTTCAACAATAATTTACGATCCAATAAAAACTACACGATTGAGTACATGTTTAATGAAGCTTGTTCGAATATAATTCAGTAATCTGCTTATTGCCAATATTGCCTGCAATATTAATGTAGTTATCTATAAATGTAAATGCAATGCAAGTAAAATAATTAATGTAGGGTTATTGCGAAAATAACATGAAATGAAATCAATCGTTGACATTTTTAGAAGCCATTAATACGAGTAGGCTGCGAGTAGGTATATTTTTGAATTAGTTAATGTGTTTGAAATTGAAATAGGGTAAGTTACAAGGCATTGTAAAATAATTACTAGTTTTCTTGAGTGCAGAATTACCGCACAAAAGTCCGAAATTTCCAGTATACTGTTTGGTCGCAGAAAATAAATGAATCGCAGTTAGTATTTTTTTTATTTGTTTTCCTTAATTTTAGACAATTCAGACAATTGTCGTGTAGGAGGATCGATCGACTATTACGATCAGACTACTTTTCTTTTACTCAAACAATTACAATATCCATTCCGTGCGATTCTCCTGTAGAAATCGAAAAAAAAAGTAA